>CAUYQG010189466.1:0-22386 GCA_963574415.1 Tarsius wallacei | reverse complement strand
GGACTCTGACCATCGGTTGCAGGGCTCTTTCCCAGTGTCAGGGCTCTGACTCAGGTGCAAGGCTCTCTCCATCAGTTGCAGGGCTCTCTCCCAGGTGCAAGGCTCTGGCTCAGGTGCAGGACTCTCTCCTTCAGGTGCCGGGTTCTCCCCCAGGTGCAGGGCTCTCTCCCAGGCTCAGGGCTCTGGCTCAGGTGCAGGACTCTGACCATCAAGTGCAGGGCTCTCTCCATCAGTTGCAGGGCTCTCTCCCAGGTGCAAGGCTCTGGCTCAGGTGCAGGACTCTCTCCTTCAGGTGCAGGGCTCTCTCCAACAGTTGCAGGGCTCCCCACAGGTGCAGCGCTCTGTCTCAGGTTCAGGGCTCTGGGTCAGGTGCAGGACTCTCTCCATCAGGTGCAGGGCTCTCTCCCTGGTTTGGGGCTCTTCCTCAGGTGTGGGCTTTCCCTCAGGTGCACTCTCTGCATTCACCCACCCTCCTTTGTGTGAGTCTTCGAAGAGCTGCAGTTTGGGTAGCTGCTCTAGCTTCCTCCCTGCCCTCTGTCAGCAGCCAGAGTCATCCAGGGACTCTGGCCGTGGTTGTCATCCTGCCACCTAGAGCTACATGAATGCAAGGCCCAGAGAGCCCTGCTCAGTGGCACAACTGCAATGTGCTGTGGCCAGTTCCTGCCCAGGTTTCCTGGGTCACCATTCCTGATGTCACAGTCCCCGATGTCACAGTCCATGATGTCACAATTCTTGATGTCACTTCCCCCTGTGTCACATCCCTGATGGCCCAGGAGAGGTAGCCAGGACTTTGGACTCCAGGGTGGGACCAGATGATGGGGGGCTGTGAGACCAGATGGGTGCCTGTCCAGTCCAGAGACCTTTGGAACTGGCCCCACCTCCCAGCTCCAGGAACCAACCAGTGATGGCTGAGGATGCCGCAGAGCCCCGTGGGCAGCCATCTTACCTCTGCCACTGCCAAACAACCTAAAAATTTTTTATATATATAAATATATTAGATATTAGATACAGGATCTCTCTATGTTGCCCAGGCTGGTCTCAAACTCCCGGCCTCAAGTGATCTTCCCACTTTGTCCTCCCAAAGTGTTAGGATTACAGGCATGTGCCACTGTGCCTGGCCTTTTAAAAAATATTTTAAAATATAAAGTAACATATGTTCATTGCAAGAAATTTGAAAACACTAAAGGATGTAAAAGAGAAAAAGTACCCATGATTGAGTAGATATGGGCAACACATGCTCTGACAAAGAGCTTGTATCCAGCATATCCAAATATCTCCTATAAGTCAATTTTTTAAAAAAACAAAAAATAGAAAAATGGGTGAGAGATTTGAATGGATACTTTCACCCCAGAGGATTCCCACATGGACAATCTCAATTTCACTTGTAACCAGTTATAAATTAAAGCCATAATCAGTACGCAGTTTTGAAATACGTCCACAGATTCTTTGATACTTCCCCTTTCAAGAGGTGGAAACCAATCCCCTCTCCTTGAGGTTGGGCTAGCCTTAGACATTCCTAATGGATGGAATTACACAGATGGAAATCATGAGCCGTCAGTGATTCAGTCAAGCAGACCTCTGGAGAGGCCAAGTGGTGAAGACTGGAGCCCCCCGCCAAGTGCTGAATGAGAAGCCCCTTTAACCCTGGGCAAGGCCTCAGCCTGCCACAATCAAGAAAGACCCTGAGCAGAACCACCCTAAGTAACTCCCAAAGAAACTGTGACCCATAGAAACTGGGAGAGTTTTTAAGGCCAACAATGTTGACATAATTTATTATGCAGAAATAAATTATCAGTCAGATTCTACCACCCATGCACCAGAATAGCCAAAATTTAAAAGTCTGACAATATAAGTTGGGCACAGTGGGTCACGCCTGTATTCCCAGCACTTTGGGAGGCAGAGGCAAGAGGATTGCCTGAGCCCATGAGTGTGAGACCAGCCTGGGCAACATGGTAAGACCTTGTCTTTACAATAAATCAAAAAATTAGCCAGGCGTGGTGGCACATGCCTATAGTTCCAGCTACTTAGAAGGCTGAAGTGGAAGGATGTCCTGAGCCCAGCAGGTTGAGGTTGTGGTGGCTGGAGCGTGCCACCGTCCTCCAGCCTGGGTGACAGAGTGAGACTCTGACTCAAAAAAATAAAAAATAAGTAAATAAAAAATAAAAGTCTAACAATAGCAAGAACTGCTTAGAATGTGGAGAATGGGTGCTCTCATAACTGTGCTGCTGGGTGTGTAACTGGTACAATCATTCTGGAAAACCATGTGGCATGATCTACGACAGTTAAATGTATATATGCCCTAAGACACGAGAATTCCATTTCCAGAACCCACCTACAAGAGACAGGTGCACACGCATCAAGGCTCATGTGCAACAATACCAATGTTTATTGTAACTTTAAAATGTAATAGCCCAAACCTGAACATAACCCAAGTCTGCCAACTGGTGACATGGTCACACAACGATGTGCTAAAAGTTGTGAAAATTAACAAACTATAGCTACATGTAAAGGTATAGTTGAGTATTACTAACATAACAATGAGTCAGAGAAGCTAGACACAAAGGACCCATACTACGAGATACTGTAGTCAGCGTTCCGTATGGAGAGAGAAGCCACACCATTTATTCCAGCAGAGTGTAATATGAAGAATTATTAACTACATTTAAAATATTAACTAAGGCCGGATGCGGTGGCTCATGCCTATAATCCCAGCACTTTGGGAGACCGAAGGAAGAGTATTGCCTGAGCCCACGGGTTCGAGACCAGCCTGGGCAACTTGGAGAGACCTCATCTCTACAATAATTTTTAAAAATTAGTCGGGTGTGGTAGCATGTGTCTGTAGTTCCAGCTACTTGGAACACTGAAGCGGAAGGATCACCTGAGCACAGCAGGTCAAGGCTGCGGTAGCCAGGAGCATGCCACTGCCCTCCAGGCTAGGTGACAGTGAGACTCCAACTCAAAAAAAAAAGCTGTCAACTAAATAACTAGAAGTCAACTACAGGGGCTACTAGCAACTACAGGGGTTACCACCCCCAAACCCTGCTGGGGAACAAAAGAAAAAAGTTAGAAT
Source organism: Tarsius wallacei (assembly GCA_963574415.1). Classification (NCBI taxonomy): domain Eukaryota; kingdom Metazoa; phylum Chordata; class Mammalia; order Primates; family Tarsiidae; genus Tarsius; species Tarsius wallacei. Next base: position 19,316 of record CAUYQG010189466.1, on the reverse strand, counting down.
TTCTAAAATGTAGAGGGTTTGGAGGACACAGCCCAGCTGCTGCAGATGGTGTCTCAGCTGCACTGAGGATGCTTCTGCCAGGAGCTGCACTCTTGGAAAAGCAGCCTTGGTCGGGTGGCATTCAGAGAAAAGGGGCCCAGGGTGGGAGCCCTGGTAAGGGTGGCAAGACCTGCCCACACCTCAGGCAGAGAGGATGGGTTTGGAGATAACAGCTTGGTGGCTAGCACAGAGGGCATTTACATGACGCTGAAATGCTAACAAGATGAGTGTGGGGGTTAACATTGGGGTAATGTGACCTTGGGAGGGGGTGGCAGGAGGGAGCTAGCAGGGTCACTTCTGCGCTGTTGGGAGTATTCATGTCAGCCTGTGTGGTGGGTGTAGGCTGTGAGGGCACAGCCTTCGAACACTTGACTTTCTGGCTGCAAAAGGCAATACAGATCCTGGAGTTCCCTTCTGTGGAACTCAGCAAGTACTTACTGGAATCATTTTTTTTTTTTTTTTTTTTTTTATTAAGAGTGTCACGATGTCACCCCGGCTGGAGTGTAGTGGCACGCTCATGGCCACCGCAGCCTCGATCTGCTGAGCTCAGACAATCCTTCCGCCTCAGCCTTCCAAGTAGCTGGAACTATAGGTGCACGCTACCACGCCCAGCTTATTTCTTGATTTATTGTGCAGACGAGGTCTCGCCAAGTTGCCCAGGCTGGTCCGGAACTCCCAGGTTCAGGCAATCCTCTCTCCTCGGCCTCTCAAAGTGCTGGGATTACAGGCTGAGCCACCACACCGGGCCACTTACTGGAATCTTATCCAAACAATAAGATATGCCTCTCCTGGAATACTTCCCAGATGCCTTGTCCTCTCACTGAGCTGGTCCATCTCCCAAGTCTTGTAAATGTGACACAATTAGAGCCTAATTATGTAAACCTTGCATCACCATGTTCTACATCAGATGGGCTAGTTTTATCTTCCAACTAGATGATAAGACACAGGACCGGAAGCACAATTTTATTATGTTATACCCCCAAAATAGCATAACCCAGGACTGAACTTAGGTGTCCATAAGTATTTGTTATCTGATGGTTCAAAGTTAACTGCCAGCCCGGCTCAGTGGCTCAGCCTGTAATCCCGCGCCTTTGGGAGGCTGAGGTGAGTGGATTGCCTGAGCCCGCAGGTTTGAGACCCGCCTGGGCAGGCGAAACCTCATCTCTACAATAAATTAAAAAAAAATTAGCCAGGCGTGGTAGCGCGCGCCTGTAGTTCCAGCTACTTGGAAGGCTGAGGCGGAAGGATCACTGGAGCCCAGCAGGTCGAGGCTGCGGTGGCCGGGAGCGGCCACTGCACTCCAGTCTGGACGAGAGTGAGACTCCAACTCAAAAAAAAAAAAAAAAAAAAGAAGTGCTGCCTACTACTGCAGATGGGAATAGCCGACAATTCTATGGAACACATGTCAAGCCCCGTGCCCAGTGCTTGTATACTTCTTACAACAGCCCATTTTACAGATAAGAAAACTGAAGCACAGAGAGGTTAAATAACTTGCCCAAGGCCACTCAGCCTGAAAGCTGCAGGGCTGAGATATGCCTCCAGTGGTCTGGGTTGGAATCCACGATGCCCCTCTGATAAGCTCGGTGTCCCTGGGCAGGACGTGGGGATTCTAGATGTTCAAGTTCATCCTTCATTTCTGAGAGGACGTCCCTAGGTCACACAAGATTTGTGGCCAGAGTCCCAAAGAAGCACCCTCAGCCCCCGGCCCTGGCCCATGCCTGCCCCCCCACCACAGCACCCCCTTGCCCATGCGATCTGTGTTGTCCCCATCACATCCTGGCAATGTCAGCTGCTAACTTTCATTTCTCCTCTGGGAAAATGGAGAACAGATGATAGACTTTGTTGACTGGGGCAGGGAGGGCTGACTGATGGCTGGGATTCTGTCCTCTTAGAAAACGTCCAAGTGGAGGAGAGGGGAAGGAAGAGGAAACCAATGAGAAAGAAAGCATCCAGGAGGGAGTCTTGGGAGGGGAGGCACTGAGAAGGGGGCCACGGAACTGCAGGAGGTGACAGGAAGAGGCATGGAGAGCAGCAAAGGGCCCTCAGAGTGGGTCAGATGGGAGGGAGCCCTGTAAGCTGCATCTAGGAGACTGGGGTCCTCACCCCAAATCTGAGAGCTGAAGTGGCCAGGGCTGCAGGGCTCATGCACTCTCCAGAAAGCACAAGCAGCGGCCAGGTGGGGCTCTTGGGGCTTCTGAGAAGAGCTGATGGTTGTCAAAGGGGTGAGCTCAGCCTCAGGAAGCTTCCCAGGCTTTAAGTTTCCCAGGACACAATGGCCCTCTTGGTCACGGGTGAGTAGGGAGGCTGGTACCCTTGACCCTCTGTCTGGAATCTGAATCAGCACTGGGGTCTGGTGTAAGATGGGTAATCCTGTGCCTCCATAATAGATGCAGCAGAGGTCAGCATCTCCTGATCACTCACCAAGGGTTATGCTCAGAGCTAGGTGCTTTTTGCCTTGTGAAGTCTTCCCAGACTACGGGGTACTGCAATATTTTGAATGTGTCCCCCTAGAAAAACGTATTGGAAACTTAATCTCCAATGCAACAGTGTTGGGAGCTGATTAGGCCACAAGGGCTCTGCCCTCATCAATAGATACATGTCATTATTGCAGGACTGGGTTGGTTATCTTGGGAGTGGATTCCTTTAAAACAAAATGATAAGTTTGGTCCCCTTTGTGTCCCCCACAACCCCACACTGAGCCCTGACCTTGGTCATGCACTGAGCTCTGACTCTGATCACACACTAAGCCCTAACCTCCACTCCATGTGCAGACGCCTTCTCAGCCTTCACCACAGGATGACACAGCAAGGAGGCCCTTATCAGATACCAACACCTTGATCTTGGCCTTCCCAGCCTCCAGAGCCATGAGCCAAGAAATAGCTCTTTACTACAATTCACCCAGTCTCAGGTATTTTGTTAAAGCAGCACAAAATAGACTAAGACAGGTGCATAATGCATTTATGCTCATTTCCAGGTGAGCAACTCAAGTTTTAGAGGCTCAGGACACTGCCCGAGATGAGAGTGGGAAAGTGGTGGTGAGCCAGGATTTGAACCTAGACTGTTTTACTCCACAGCCGTTTCTCCTAAGGCTTATCTTTCCTTGTTCCCAGCTGATGACCCCTGTCATCTTGCTCTAAGGGAAAGCCGAGGCCCTGAAAACATGTTTCTGACAGCAGGTCTGGGCTGAACTCTGATTGTATGCACAGACTGAGTTATGACTCTTGTCACACACTGAGCCCTGACCCTGGTCACACTGAGTCCTGACTCTGATCACACACTGAGCCCTGATCCTGGTCACACACTGAGCCCCAACTCTAGTCACACACCGAGCTCTGATCATGGTCATACACTGAGCCCTGACCAGGTTGAGCCCTGACCCTGGTCACACACTGCGCCCTGATCCTTGTCACACACTGATCCCTGACCCTAGTCACACACTGAGCCCTGATCCTTGTCACACAATGAGCCCTGATCCTTGTCACACACTGAGCCCTGATCCTTGTCACACTCTGAGCTCTGATCCTAGTCACACATTGAGTTCTCTTGGAAGTCTATATTTAGCATAAAGGCCAGCATAACTGTTTGTTGAGCAGATAGGTGCTGCTGGACTCCTGTAAAACATGCTCAGACCACGACCTCCTCAGGAAGGATTTGGGAAGGTTACACCATGTGGGATGCTCGTGAGGGAATACAGGGAGGTTGCTTTGGAGGCTCAGAGTCCAGATGCACCTCTTCTAGAGGTCAAGTTCCAGGCCTTGGAAGACAGACTCTGGGAGGCACACTGGGCAGGCATCTGGCAGCTTGGATAGCCAGGGTGAGATAGCTCTGTTGAAGTCTGAGGCTTCTGGGGGCGCCGTGGCTGGCAGAGCATGGGCTTGGGCAGGGAGAGCCTTCTCCAGAACGGCCCACCTGAAAACTACTCCCTCCACCATGGGTTGAGGGACATCCTGGGGGTGTCAGCTCCCTTGCACACCCAGCCTGCATCGATTCACAGGTCAAGCAGCCTTCCCTGGTATGGGATAGGGACCTGAGGCAGAAAGTCCCACCACCCCGGAGTCTAGCATGCTAGATCAAGGAGAGAAGGAGCCGTCCTCAGAGCCCTCCCCAGGAACTCCAGGCAGGTCTAGCAAGAGAGACACCCTCTTCCTCCTCCCAGTCTCCCTCCTCCTAGTCCCCTCCAGGCAAGGCCAAGTCCATTCTCCAGGATCAGCGCTAGCCTGAGCCCTTCGCAAGAGGATCCCAATCACTCACAGCAGGAGGCTCACTCCTTCAGTGTGGACTTCCTCCGGGCCCTCCAGCAACCTCCAGAAGGAGGCAGCAGGCAGGGGTGGCATCTCCTATTTTCCAGACGTGGCATCTTGATTCCAGAGAGGGAAAGGAGGCCCTTCCCGGTCCCTCCACACCTCTCTAGGAAGCCTCCCTGGTACCCCAGGTCCTCTCAGAGCACCCCATCCTCCTCTCTCCTGACATCAAGAGTCAGGAGGTTATTTTACAAGGTCATATTCTGTCTTCACACCAGGCAGACCCATGCGTTGGAGAAAATGCCAGAATGGATGCATGGAGCAGAGTACTCATCACTTCGTGGCCAGCTTCCTGCATGGTCAAGGTCCGTGTCAACACCTTAGTTCCATCAGAATGGTTTCTTCATCCCTCCCCAGTGGCTTGTCCTCAATTCTTCCCTCTCCCTCCACTGCGGAGATCAAGTCCAACCCAGTTGGTGAGCATGGGGCTGTTAAACTGCTATGTGACCTGGGCAGGTCACTTTCCTCTCTGTGCAGTTCCCTCAGGGGTTTGCTGCAGGGGTTGTGTGCAGGGGAGCACAGGAAGCAGTTTATACATGAGTGGAATCTCCCAAAGCGCCTAATAATGTGCCTGGCACTTAGTAGGTGGTCAGTGTGGAAGAGTCGCAGTTTCATCTTCTGCCTAAACCTTCTCTATACTCCAACTGGCAAGAGGTGAACTTGCCTGGCCAGGGGAATCTCGAAACCCCAATCCCTTGTCCCAGATGAGTCTGCAGACTTCCCCACCCCCTGCCAGCTTGTTCCAGCCATTTTTCTGCTCCGCCTACCCCTCTGCTCTGGTGTTTATTGGTTTAATGAGCAAAATACAATTAAAGCAAAATGGTTTCCCATCAAACCCCGACCACTTCCCTCTTCCCACCCCACCCCAGCATCACTGGGCCCATTCACTCCCTCCCTCAGGGTCCATGGCATTTAATTTCAGGATATAATTCCCTGAATAACTCCACTGGGGCATCCCACATACACCCAGAGAACTCTTGGGAGGCAGGAGGGGGTTTTGTTGGACGGGAAGCCCCCAGAATTGGGATCAGAGCTCAGGGGAACAGGACTCCATAGTCATGAAGCTGCTGTGGTGCAGCTCACTGTCTCCAGGGAGCAGGTCAGCAAGAAGGGCCCTAGGGACCGCCAGCATGAGAGCCTGTTAAGAAGTAGGGAGGGACAGCCCTCTCCAGAATGGCCCACCTGAAGCAGGGGGACTGTAGTCACTGCACACTGGTTCTTTCTGTCATGGGTTGAGGGGTGTCCTGGGGTGTCAGTTCCCCTGCACGCTCAGTAAATTCACAGGTCAGCGGCTTTCCCTGGCGTGGAGAATGGGGGCATGAGGCAGAAAGTGACTCGTCTCAGGGACGTACTTGTGGGGGGCACTGCCAGCACCGAGTGAACCCAGGTTCGTCCAGAACTGTCTACCATAGCTACGGTTGAAGCCAGCAGTGGGCAGAGCAGACGGGGTGCTGAGCGCAGAGTGATCGCTGCACTGAGTGGCCCCTCCCACTTGGGTTCCTGTGACTTCTTTTTGTTGGAGACCCTGCAAGAGTGAGGGCTGGGTGTAGTGGCTCACACCTGTCATCCCAGCACATTGGGAGGCAAAGGCGAGAGGATTGCCTGAGTCCAGGGGTTCGAGACCAGCTTGGGCAACTTGGCGAGAACTCGTCTCTACAATAAATAAAAAATAATTAGCTGGACATGGTGGCACATGCATGTGATTCCAGCTTCCTTGGAAGGCTGAGGCAGAAGGATCAGAGCTGGTTGACGTTGACAGCCTCCCTCAATGGGAACCTCGCCTCATTCTGTGGGTCACTCATCTGATCCACAAACATTTCTCGAGGCATGCTGAGTGCCGGGCCCCATGTTGGGCCCTGGAATCGGGGAGGTGATTCAGGCTCAGACCCTTCCCTCAGGACTTCCCAGTCTGAGGGAAGAGGCAGAGCACACCTAAGGGGTGCCACAGAGGTGGGAGTCTGCTTGGATGAGTCAGGGAAGACTTCACGGGGGAGCTGGTGTTTGACTTGGGCCTTGAAGGGTGAGTAGGTGCTCACCAAGCTAAGAAGTAGGGAAGGACTGTCTGGGTTGGGCCACACCCCAGGAGCAAGCAGCAGATCACCCCAAAGTCACATCCACCCAAGAGCTCCCGCCCATCTCCGTCTGCTGCCCTGCCCCAGCCTGGTGAGGGCTGGAGACTCCGAGATTCCGTACCCATGAGGCTGCAGCCTCCAATTCAGGTCCTGCCTGTGGATGTACCTCCTGGGCCCTGGACCTCTGCCAATGCCAAGCCCCACGCCCCTCACTTCCCAAGCTTTCCTGATGCCACCTTGTGGTTCACCAGGTCTCCAAGGCCACCAGCCCCATGGACCCAGGGGAAAGCCAGAGCCCTGGGGCATACATGCCAGGACTTGGATCCTCACACTACGGTTGTGATATCCAGGGCCAACTGTCACTCTCTGAGCTTGTTTCCATGGGCCAAGCAGTAAGGGGACTTGAGATAAGGAAGATGCATGGAGTACTTCCTGCGGACCAGCAGGGGATGGGAGGGGCAAACACTATCAGCTCTGCTGTCCATCGAGTCAATATTTGCATGTAGAGATTTAGAAGGGGCAAGTGTTCAGCTCAGAGCCCTGCACCTACCCAATGAGCCAAGGGCTTGCCAGGGCTGCTGGGACTCCAGGCTGGAGCACAGGGCTGAACACTAGGAGGTTACATTGGAAAGGACCTCAGAGGCCCTGTCCCTATCCCCAGGACTTCCTACAGCTGGCAATTTCCCCTTCCACCACCTCACAAACTCTCTCTGTCATTAGCATGAGAATAGGGCACTGGCTGGGATCAGAGGGTCCAAGGGCATTTGTATTCCAAAGAGCTTCCTCTGTGCTCCCAAAGCCATCTCTGCCCAGAGACCGCTGCGGGTGGCCAGGGGAGAGACGCACCCACCAGAGGGGGGCCCATCTTGTGCTCCTGACCCTCACCTTGAGAGTGTGCAGGGGGGCTACCCCGCAAAAAACCAGCCCACGGTATTCCTCCTAGCAACTCCCCCCATCCCGCAGTTAAAGTCAGCTGTGTGTGTTGGGGGGTTGCTGTTTCATCTGAAAAAAGCATATTCTATATAATAATTGCTTTGATATGTTTTTTGGCTCAACCTTTTATTTCTTTGACATTTTAAATCCTGTACTATTAAAGGGAGGAGTCTGAGGCTTGTGTGCTTATCAGCAGGGAGCCTGGGATTTGAAAAGGTTGAGGAATTTGCCCAACGGGATTAATAATAATAACCATCATAATAGCTCACTGCTAGAGCGGTTGCCCCGTGCCAGGCATTATTCTAAGCATTTTACATACATTATCTACAACCCCAAAACACCCTTACAAACACCATTTTACAGGTAAGGCAACTAGTGCCAAGAAGAGTAGAGTGACTTGCCCAGGACAGGGGTAGCACTGATGGGGGAGATTTGGCCATGATGGGGTTGAGCTACTGGTCCAGGCAAAAGTACTTCCCAGGCCCCCTGCCTGGAGGACAGGCTGGCGTCCAGGCTAATCAAGACCTGGTGAGATGGTTGGGTGCAGTGGCTCATGCCTGTAATCTCAGCATTTTGAGAGGCCGAGACAGGAGGATCACTTGAGCTCAGGAGTTCCAGACTAGCCTGGGCAATATAAAGAGACCTTATCTCTACAAAAAATTTTTAAAATAACTGGTGTGGTTGCTCATGCCTGTAGTCCCAGCTACTTGGGAGGTTGAGGTAGAAGGACCACCCGAACCCAGGAAGTTGAGGCTGCAGTAAGCTGTGATCATTCCACTGCATTCCAGCCTGGGAGACAGAGTGAGACCCCAACTCAAAAAAATATAAATAAATAAATACCATGAGCCTCGTGTGCAGCTGTGAAACTTAGAGCCCTCTGAGCCTTCAGTTTCCCTGCTGGGCTGAGCGCAATAGCATTTCCAAGGGAGGGGCAGGGGAGTTGGGGAGCAGTAAGACAAGACACCCCAGTTCTAGGAACAGCACCCCATGCCACCCACAAGAAAGCACCCATAATCCCAAGCCTGCCTTGCCGCAGTATCTTGACTGGTTTGCCCGACTTGTCTCCCCTATCCCGTGTCACTGTTGCCCAGACACACTTGCCACCTCCCCTCTTCCTCTTCCTCCTCCTCTTCTGCTCTCCAAGCCCATGGAGAGCCACAAACACACCAAGCACTTCTGCTGCTCTGCAATGTATGGAAGAAAGTACCCCAGCACAACCATGTGTTTCCAATCACATCCCCCAGCCATGCTCCTGGGGATGGAGGCCTATGCCCCAGCCCCGCTGGCTCCCCTCTCGGAAATGTATCCTTTCTTGCCCATTCCAGCAGGAATTTCAGGTTTCATACAAACCAGAAGCCCTAATGTCTGACTTTGTCACTTCCTTATCCAAACTGTCCCCGGACCCCAGTGTGGGGTGGGAGATTCTGACCATTCCTTCTTTTTGGGTAGCAGCACTTGGCATGACCCGAACAGGAAGTGCTCGGGGGATTTCCAGCCCATGGCAGAGAGAATCCAAAATGATCCGGTGATCTGAGCATCACACAGATGCCGGCTAGGATGCAGTGTGTTGCTCCATGGGTTCTTGATTTCGCCACAGAAAAGAATTTCAGAGTGAATCCAAAGTATAGCCTAAGAACAAATTCATCAGAAAGAAAAAGGCATGCTTTCAAGCAAAGTGTGGGTATCTTGAGAGAAAGGGCACATGCTTGCCTTTGACAAGAAGCTTTATATAATTTCACAACAAAGATTAAGCAAACCATGAGCTAAGAGGGGTGGGCTGCAGGTGTGTGGTCATAAGTTTTGATTACCATCTCTCCACCTTCTAAGGTCACAAGGACCTTCTACATAATGAAAGCAATTGCCTAACTAGATTGGGCTTTTCTGGACCATCATGTCTGTGTTTTGGGTGCCTCCCTATTGTTGCTGTAATTTCCTGCACCAGTAGATCCACAATCCAGTCAGCAAGGTGGTTAGGTCTGGTGTGTCTGGTCAGTGGAGTAAAGGCCGTATACTGATAAGAAAGATGCCTGGACGCTTACCCTGTTTTAATTATACCTGCCTGCAAGAAACCTTTCTGTCTATGGCTAACCTGCCTCAACACAAAGGCAAGTCACTTTACTGCAGACTCGGGTGCGGGGGTCTGAACCACAAAGAGACTGGAGGTGGGATTGGGGGAGGGCTGGGAATTGGGGGGGGTCATGGGGAGTAGCAACCTCCCCAGGTGTTTCATGTTTCTCATTATCCTCTCCCTCTGCTGGGAAGGTCATTAACGCTTCCTCCCATCAAAGGCTGAGGGCTGGCTTCACCCCAAGGCCTTGCTGGCATGGAAGGGAGATAATGAGTGTTCTCACCAGGCCTGGGGAGGGGTCAGAGCCCAGCCCAGCTGCCCCCAACCCAGTAGCGCACATGCACCCAGGAGACAGGGTTTGAGAATCCTCTGTTAATGCTTCCCAGGGCTGAGAAGGAAAGACCAGCAACCCAGGCTGTCCCAGTAACCAAGGGTCCAAGCCCTGCTGTTTTGGGCCTTGGGCTCAGAGGCTCAGGACCTGGCGGTGGAGGAGCCTGGGAAAAGCAGCACATGCCCACACATCACTCTTCTAATTAAACAAGCACAGGACAGGGACCAAGGTGCTCTGAGGTGAAAAGAGGGAGCCACAGACCCCCCTTATTACTCCACGAGGAAGATGAAGAAGTTGGCACAGCTGCCTTTGCTGGAGCCCTGGCTGTCTGAGACATACCTGCTGAGCCCTGGGTGTTCCTTACTTCCTGGGGCCAGCCTACCCACAACCCTTTCAAGGCAGATTATTTTCATTCCTTCACCCCCCCCACCCCAGGTGTGATCTGAAGCTTGGAGAGGCTAAATAACTTTCCCCGAGACAGGAAGAAGTGGTTTTTGAAGGATGGGAGAATGGCAGAAAAGTCACAGTGGAGATGGAAGGAACGGAAGAGGACAGGTGGGTGCTGAGAACAGTGGGCTGTCCACGCAGGGTGGGGCTGGCCATGTAGGGAGGGGGCCACAGGGAGTTTGGCAGCAGGTTCTGGAGGTGATAGGGAGCCATTAAATGTTTCAGAGAACAAGCACAGGAACATACCTTAGGAAGAGTGTCGTAGGGTAGGGAAAAGGGGCTGGTGTGTAACAGTGCCAGGAACCTGGCCCCCAGACCCCGAAACCTGCATTCCTGGCTCTGAACCAGCCGGAGATGTGGTTCCTGGAGCCCTGCAGGAAGGACCTTGGCCAAGATTCACCTGGCTGTGCCACCCGACCTCAGTCAGCAAGCCACCCTGACCCTAGACACGGTCCAGTGGGAGTCAGTTCTACCTCTCTGAGCCTCTGTTTCCTCATCTGTAAGATGGGGATGATTATGATGATGATCAGATGGGCTAGGGAGGACTCAGTGACACGATGTTTGTGTCAGAACAGGCCTGCTCCAGACTGCTTCAGGTGTCCTCCAGCCAAAGGCAGGCCTGGGCAGACTCCCTGCCCATTAAAGGCAGTTCTCAAATTCCAGGGACATGCACATTTAACAAGAGGGTTTCAGGCCAGTCTCCAGCTCTCAAGCAGCAACTTGCCCAGAACAGCTGCTCAATTACCCATACTCTTCTTGGTGGGGGGAGCCAGCCAACCACTGCAAGTCCACACCAAGTCCCCAAGCCATGTCCCCTGATTATACCTTACCCCCGCCCCCCTCATGTAATTCCCAGATGACTGGGCAGGGATGTGGGCAGCTCAGGACGGCTTTTCCCTCTTACCCAAGACTGCCTCCTTGTGCCAGTGAGTCAGCCCGGCAGTCTAGAAGAGAAAACGTTTCAGGCCACAGAGACCTGGTTTGAAATTCCACTGTTAGCATTTGGCGCTAGGCCTGGAAGGCCCTTCTCAACCTGTCAATCCCCTCTGGACAACCTTATTAGTCATGAACAGCTGCTGTAGGAGTGGTTTTATTAAATCCCTCTTAGCCAGCAGGCCTCTAGTTCAGCACAGGTTTGGATGGTGGGACCACAAAACAGAAGGTGCAGGCCTCGTGAGTGCAGGAAAGAAAGCCAAGGGCACTGAGCACTGAGAACTAACTGGTTCGGGGCATTCATCTCAGAAGCCCACAATGAAGGCCTCTGTCCCAGCTAGAGCTTGGGTTGAAATCACCCCACTGTAGGAGCCCAGGACAAAGTCTCCCAGGTCCAAGACAAAACATACACACGCTGTGCATGGTGGCTCATGCCTAGAATAACAGTGCTTTGGGAGGCTGAGATAAGAGGTCGCTTGAGCCCAGGAGTTCAAGACCAGTCTGGGCAACAAAGCAAGACCTCATCTCTACAAAAATAAAAATAAAAAAAATTAGCCATGCATGGTGGCACATGCCTGTAGTCCCAGCTACTTGGGAGGCTGAGGTAGGAAGATCACTTGAGACCAGGAGGCTGAGGCTGTAGTGAGTTGAGTTTGTGCCACTGAACTCCAATGAACTCCAACCTGGGAGACAGAGCAAGAACCTGTCTCTTAAAAAAAGAAAAGAGACTCAAAAAAAAAAAAAAAGAAGAAGAAGAAGCAGCAGCCAGGCATGGTGGCTCATGCCTATAATCCCAGCACTTTGGGAGGCCGAGGTGAGAGGATTGCCTGAGTCCATGGGTTCGAGACCAGCCTGGGCAACTTGGCGAGACCTTGTCTCTACAATAAATCAAGAAAAATTGGCTGGGCATGGTGGCGCACGCCTGTAGTTCCAGCTACTTGGAAGGCTGAGGCAGAAGGATCACCTGAGCCCAGCAGGTCGAGGCTGTGCTGGCTGTGAGCATGCCACTGCCACTGCACTCCAGCTTGGATGACAGAGTGAGACTCCAACGAAAGAAAGAAAGAAGGAAAGAAGGAAAGAAAGAAAGAAAGAGAAAGAAAGACTATATATATACACACACACAGGCACATGTGGTCACAGACACACACACACACACACACACACACACAACCAAGCAAAAAACCCATCTTCCCGTGTCCTACTTCCGGGATAGGCAAGATCCCACTCTCATCAAAAGAGGGAGAGAGAACAGGAGGCTGAGACCAGAGCCCCAGATGAGGCCTTGTCCAACCTTGACTCACTTTCTCTTTTTGGAGGTGTTCTGATGTCATGTGATCAGCACACGTGTCCACCAAGTCCTTGGGCAGGAGCTGATGGAAGTTCATGCAGGACTGATTCCTGAGACTGTAGTTTGAGACTGAGGAATTGAGCTGCGGCTGCTTTCCCTGGAAGACTGTTCACTGGCTCTGTCACACAGCCAGGAAGGTAGCCCGGAGAGGCAGGAAGGGGCAGTGTACTGGAAGGCTGCCCTTCTGCAGCGAGGTGACATGGCCGGCCGGGACATGGTGGCAGGGAAGTCCTGGGAGGGAAATATCGGTTGTTTTATTTTCACCCAAGTACTTTAGTTTCAAGCAGACACTGCCACAAGGTGTCACTAAAGGCCCAGAGAGGTTGGCTGACTTGCCCAAGGTCACACAGGCCTTTGGATGCCCAGCCCTAGGCATTTCCCACTAGACCTGGAGTGATCTGCTCTGCATCTGAAATTGGTCAGAAGAGTCATAGGGGCGCTTAGGAAGACTCCATGACCTTGTTCGGCAATGACATCAGAAGGTAACTTCCTGGGCTCAGGTACCACCCAGAGGAAAGGATACCTCAGATGATATGGGTAAAGCAGGACAGGAGAGTTTAGTAGGCAAGGGGGGCAGGTCTGGGTTCTCCCACATCTGCGCAGGATTGACGTCATTGGGAGACCAGTGACCCCCCCCCACGCTCATGCCACCCCCGAGTGGCATTCTTCCCGAGTGGCTGTGGTGTAACCCACAGCCCACACTCACCTGCATACTCTCCTTCGGCTTCATAAATCAGTCAGATGAAGAAGCTGGGCCCTCTCTGCTGGGTTTCCAGGCTGACCCTATTTAAACAACTTTTCTTTAAAAGGCAAGAAAAGGTCTTGGCAGGCTCGGGACCCCAATGTTCCCCCCCAGGGAGGAGCTCTCTGCTTTGGTCTCTTGCTCTTCTTTCTGTCCAGCCTTATGCTGAAAGCTCATTTCCTCTACTGGCTTCCAGGGCCCAAGTCACTGGGCACACCGTGGGCAGTGGCTAGTGTGTTGAATGACTGTTCAAGGGAGGCTTATGGAGAGGCTGTCCTCCCTGCCTCAGCTGGTACCCACTGTATGGGGGACTGGGGGCGGTGCCTTCAGGGATGAATGTGCACCAGTAGCAGACACTACTCGTTGGCCCAAGAATGTCCACACTTCCAGTGATTGGTCTAGAGATGGCCACATGACCCACTTCTGGCCAATGAGATTGGAGGTGATGTTACTAGGTAGAGCATCAGGGTAGTCTTTCCAAAACATGTCAAACTGGCATTACCTTTAGCCTTTCCATTTTCTTTCTACCTGGAACTTGGACATAGACCTGGAGTTGCTGCAGCCACTTTACTATTATGAGGCAACGAGTATGAAGACAAAAGTTTTCACACTAAGCATGGTGGAAGGCACCATGAGAAGCACCTAGGGCCTTGACTGCCTGGTGGCCTCCGACTACCCACCCTTGGATTTCTTGTTGTGTGGAGCAACTATCCTCCTCTCCACGTGTCAGGACACTGTTTTTCAGGTTTCTCTTACTTGCAGCCACATGCATCCTTAGTTGTGATACCACCCTTCTCCAGCTGGAAATGCAAGCCTCTTTCCCATAATCTTGGTATTGGCAAGAGAGGTCGGGACCCTGCGCTTCCCATGTACTGTGAGTCCAGGAGCCCCCAGAGCAGGAACTGCCCTGAAAATGAGGTCAGCTGTGGAGTGGTCAGTAGCTTCTCAGGGACGTGTGTGTGGTACTTCCTCCTCCAGAAGTGCTCAGCTTTCCTTACCTCTGTGCTCCTCCCAGCTCCACCAGCCTCCTGAATGGCTCCTATGTGTCTTTCAAGACCCAGCCCATGTCACCTCATCCAAGAAGTCACAGCCACCCTCTTCACCTCATTCCTGGATGGCTTAGACTTTTTCCCTTGTGCCCCACAATACCCTGTGCAACTTGTAGCCCTGTATTTGTCATATGGCGTATGTCACGTGGCACATATCATGTGTCACTTGTCACATGACATGTGTATGTGCATCTGCATCTCTCACCAGCTGGAGCATCTTTTTGCCTCTGTGTGCTGGGTCCCTAGAGCAGGTGTTCCAGCCCTTCCATGGGTCACGGTTCCGTGTTTGTTCATTCATTCATTCTAGGGTTTATGGAGCCAGTCCTGGAAATTTTAGTGTCTGATGAGTGACTCTGCTGGGCCAGGTTGTCACAGGGCCCAGTGCACCTTCCATAGTGGATCCTCAGGGAACATCCCAGAAGGCTGGCCTCAGGGACTGCTCCTGACAGCCTCATGGAGCAGGGAGGGGATGCAAGCTTGCCTCATCTGGTGAGAGAGGTGGACACACATACACATGTCGTGTGACATCGTTGGTGACAGATGCAAGGCTACAAGCGACAAAGGGTATTGTGGGGTCACAGAAAATGTTCGTGGTCTGTCAGGAGCCAGACTGCACTGCAGGAGGTGAGCATGGGCAAGCAGAGCTCTGTCTTCTGTCAGATTGGCAGCAGCATTAGATTCTCATAGGAGTGAGAACCCTACTGTGAACTGAGTATGCAAGGAATCTATCTAGGTTGTGACTCCTCATGAGAATCTAATGCCTGATGATCCCCCTTCCATCTGTGGAAAAATTGTCTTCCACGAAACCAGTCCCTGATGCCAAAAATGTTGGGGACCGCTGGTCTCAGCTGTCCTGGGATGGGGTGCAGATGATGGTAGTGACATCTTGGATGAGGAGAGCTGAGTCTTGAAGTCCTCATGGGAGTCAGCCGAGATAGCAGAGGAGGGTCCTACTCTTGGCGTCCTGCCTTTCCTCAAGCCCATTCTTCCTTGCCGTTAAGTGAGGAGGGTGAGCCAAGGCCAGAGGTGCGGGTGGGTCTGATGCAGCCCTTGGCTGTCTAGGCTCTGGAGCTGGAAGGGCAGTCATGGGGGTACCCTGCAGGGCCTGCTATTGTAACCCCCTCCTCCAGGACTCAGATCTAGGAGCTGGGGATTGAGGAGGAGGCTAGGGCAGAGGACAGCCCCTCTGACTGAGCTGTCTGGTCCTGAAGGCTTGCTGGAGAGGGACACCCCCGATGCTCAGACCCTTCCTCCTCTCACCCACCTGCGCCTCTTCTCTCGTCATGAGCACCCATTGGATGCTCAGCATTCCAAAGCCAGGACTGCTGGGCTCATTCCTGGGGCGGTCCTGGCATGTCCTGTTCCCCGCTGGCACTCTGGGCTGCCCCTCCAGCCTCATGTCCCAACCTCTCAGGCCTCTCCTAACTCAAATCTCCCTGGCATTTTGGAAGCACTTAGGGCCCACATTGGACAGTGTCTTAGTCAGCACAAGCTGCGATAACAAAAAGGTCACAGTCCCAGTGGCTTACATAACAAGCATTTCTTTCTTACAGTTCTGGAAGCTGAGAAGTCCAAGGTCAAAGTACCAGCAGATTCAGTGTCTGGTGAGCACCCACTTCCTGGTGCATAGATGGTGTCTCTGCTTGTCCCACCTTGGTGGACTGAGCAGGAGAGTTTGCCAACGGTTTATATGGGCACTAATCCCATTTGTGAGGGCTTCGTTCTGACCTAATCACCTCCCAGAGGCTCCACCTCCTAACATCATCACATTGGGGATTAGCATTGCAACATATGAATTTGATGGGGGACACACACTTTCAGTCAGTAGCAAACAGGGTGGCAGTGGCTCTTGGCCTGGCCCTGTTAGGCTCTAATGGAGAGAGGGAAAGGCTTCAAAGTACCCAAGTACAGTGTCAGGAGACCTACTGTATTCAGGATACAGAGTGGCTGTGCTGCTTAGTTACCACACACAGCAAATAAGTACAACACATATGCAAGGTCAGTTACTCCAGCCAACAACCTTGCATGGTGAGAATTGTCATTATCTTCTTAAAGATGAGGAAATTTACCAAAACTGACAAGAGAAGAAATAGAGTATAGGAATGCTTTTAAAATGCCTAAAGAAATTGCATTTACAATCAAAACTCTATACAGAGAAAACTCCAGGTTCAGATGATTTTCTTGTGGCCTACCTAGTATTTAAGAAAAAAAATTATAAACTGTACTTTACAAATTCTTTCAGATAATAGAAAAAGAGAGAATTCTTTCTAAGTCATTTTATAAGGCCAGCATGACACTGATATCTCAATTTTCACATCTATAAAGTGGTAATGATGATAGGTGATACTGGCTGGGAATAGTGGCTCATGCCTGTCATCCCAGCATTTTGGGATGTCACTTACTATTTATAAATAAATTATCATTATTACTATTATTATTTATAAATAAATAATAAGTGGTGTCTGCCTCAGAGGCAGGTAGCAGGACTTGAATCAAGGGAGTTGTGTGTGCAGCCTTTGGCATGATTCCTGGCATCTAGTATGTGCTCAATATACGGTCGTTATTTCTACATGGCCAGGATTCAGGCCAAGGCTGTGTCTCGCCTGCACCAGGCTGAGTCTAGAATGGCATCCTTAGACAAAGAGAGAAAAGAGAGAGCTGAGCACAATCGTGAACAGAGCTCCTGTCCTGTCGTGGCCACTAAACAAACTTGATCTCATCCAATCCTATGAAAACTCTTCAAGGTAGGTGGATCGATCCTATTTTACAGGTAGGAAGACTAAGGTTCAGAGAATCCATGACTGACTGAGTAAAGTCCCAAACAGGTCCGTCTGAAGACAGGGCAAGTTAGGCAGGGTCACTAGCCAACCCTGCCATGGCCATGGAGGTCCTTGACTTTGGGCTGAGGCCACCTCTGGATTCAAGGGTCCAATAGATTCCCCATCTATTAAATAAGTGAAGGAGCTGCCCTCAAGATTGTCAAAAGTCTGAGGAAGCAGACTGAATCTACTGACATGAAAAGTCCCCATGAAGCAGTCTCCCTTGCAGGCCGCCGCCTGCCCAGGCCTCCCATGGCTCATGGCATGAGGAGATAGGTCACCCACATCCTGTGTACAAGATTGTCACTGAGCAAGGAGTACAGGAATATGTTCCCATCCCATGGTGATAAAAACTTGATCAATTCTGAAATCATCAGATCCTAGAGGGAACTGTCTCCTTCCCCTCCCCCTCCAAGTCACTCCCCACCCTGAGAGGAGCACCCTGAGAGGAGCACGCTCAAACAGATTGAAGGCCAGAGCTCCTTCCAGGTTGCATCTAGCCGTTATCTCATCATATGCCCATGCCATTTTGAGGTATTTTTAACACGACAGCTGCCATCTTGGAGGCATTGTCCAGATGGCGGCCATCCTGGAGGTATTGTTCTGATGACAGCCATCCTGGAGGTATTGATCTGATGGTGGCCATCTTGGAGGTATTGTCCTGACGGTGACCATCTTGGTGGTATTGTCTTGCAACTCGCTTTCCCATGTCATAACCCCACATGCTATTTCCATCTTCTTTCCTTCACTGACACATCAGAAGAGGTTTACCAGTGTTCCCGAGGGCAGGCGTGGAGGTGCAGAAGGAACGGGAGCCAGGAGTCATGCTGACCTGAATTGAAGCCCCGGTTCTGCCACTGCCTCTGGGTGACCTTAGCCAGTCCCTGGACTCTCTGAGTTCCAGTTTCCTTGTCTGCGAAATGGAGTCAACAATA
Source organism: Tarsius wallacei (assembly GCA_963574415.1). Taxonomy (NCBI): domain Eukaryota; kingdom Metazoa; phylum Chordata; class Mammalia; order Primates; family Tarsiidae; genus Tarsius; species Tarsius wallacei. The sequence goes on along the minus strand of CAUYQG010189466.1, from coordinate 1,299 downwards.
GTAGTTACCCCATGGGCTCAGCATGAGACCTTGCCAGGAAATGCAAAAGGGTGCTCATACTTCCAGGTCCTCAGCCTCCCTGTGGCTTTTTTTTTTGAGTCAGAGTCTCACTCTGCTGAGGCTGGAATGCAATGGTACAAACACAGCTCACCACAGCCTCAACCTCCTGGGCTTAGGCAGTCATCCCTCCTCAGCCTCCTGAGAGACTGGATTATAGCCACCACGCCCAGCTAATTTTTGAATTCTTGTAGAGATGAGTGCTTTCTATGTTGCCCAGGCTGAACTTGAACTCCTGGGCTTAAGCAATTCTCCCACCTTGGTCTCCCAAAGTGCTAGGAACTACTGTGCCCAGCCCTCCCTGGGGCTTTGAGCATGAGGATTTCAGGGTCTGGAGGCCCAGGTAGGCCAGATGGTCTTCAGAGCTCAGATCCCAGGGCCTGGAGCCCTCCCTTTCTGAAAACAGACAAGACAGAGAAGGATCATCAGTGCCTGGGGGGTGGGGGGGGGGGGAAGGAGGTGGGGGAAGGGCTAGGCATCCTGCTCCACATCTCCAGAGGTGAAAGCTGCGACATCAGCCTGGTCTCTACACAGGGGAGAAGCAGGCTGCTCTTAATAAATATCTGTTTATGGTCATTGAATGACTCCATGGCCCATTCCTTCACTTCTGAAACCTGTTGGAAGATTCTTCTCATTTTGAAAATAGGGAAACTGAGGACAGGACAAGTCAGAGCCTCCAGACATCATCTGGCCCAGCTCCCTCATGTGACAAATGCCTTGGAGGAAGGAAAGTAAGAGACATGAGGACAGTCCTGAAATTGAGTCGTCACCAAAAACGCTTGCTGTGTTTGGAGCCAGATGCTTTATCTAATCCGTACCAGCCCGGGAGGTAGGTGCTGTCCTCCACTCTATAGGCCAGAAGCTTGGGTTGCATCATCTACAGGAGGCAGAGTAATGCTGGTGGCAGTCTCCCACCTGCCCGCCTGTCCCTGGGTCAGCCTGTTGGCACGGAATGTCCTTTCCGGCCTCCTGCCAGCCTGTCCCCACCCACCTTGCCTTCCTGGCCCACTCTGTGAACTGCAGCCCCCCGGGAAGCCTCTCTGGCCACCCTCCATACCACCTCTCTGTCTCTCGGCTGCAGATGTCGTCCTGACTTCTGAGCTCCCTGACTTGACTACAAATCTATCTTCTCCCCTGAGTCCATGAGTCTAATTCTGAGGCATGTATGCATCCCCACCCCCAGCCCAGGGCCTGGCACAGAAGAAGCTAGTGTGGTGTGGAAGGAAAGGAGGGAGGGAGGGA
>CAUYQG010189464.1:0-17286 GCA_963574415.1 Tarsius wallacei | reverse complement strand
GTAGTAAGAGGGGAATTCATATCTTTACAAACACACATGAAGAAAATGGAACAATCACAACTTAACAGCCTAACAAGACACCTAAGGAAGTTGGAAAAGCAAGACCACCAAAACTCTTAACTTCAGCAGAAGAATCCAGATCACCAAAATAAAAGCCCAAATTCAAGACATAGAAGAAAAAAGATACTACAAAAAAAAAAATCAATGAGACAAAAAGTTGGTTCTTTGAAAGGATAAACAAGATTGATGGTCCCCTAACTAGAATTACCAAGAAAAAGATAGAAAAAATTCAAATGAACTCAATCAAAAGATGAAATCACAACTGACCCTGAAGAAATACATAAGATTATCAGAGACTACTATGTACACTTGTATGGAAACAAACTTGAAAACCTAAAGGAAATGGAGGACTTTCTGACATCACACAACCTCCCCAGGTTGAAGCAAAAAGAAATCGAGACACTAAATAGACCAATAACAATCCAGGAAATTGACTCTGTGATATGAAAACTACCTACAAAAAAAGCCCTGGATCAGATGGCTTTCTAGCAGAATTCTACTAAACATACAAGGAGGAACTGATACCAATCCTACTGAAAGTATTCCAGATGATTGAGAAAGATGGAACTCTCCCCAAGTCATTTTATGAAGCTAGCATCACATTGATACCCAAGCCAGGTAAAGATCCTACAAAGAAAGAGAACTAGAGGCCAATATCCTTGATGAACATAGATGCTAAAATTCCCAGCAAGATCCCAGCAAACCAGATTCGACAACACATCTCAAAAATCATCCACCACTACCAAGTAGGTTTCATCCCTAAGATGCAAGGCTGGTTCAACATTCGTAAGGCCATAAACATAATTAAATACATCAACAGACATAAAAACAAAAACCACTTGATTATATCATTAGATGCAGAAAAAGCTTTTGATAAAATCCAGCACCCCTTCCTGATAAAAACCCTCGAACATCTAGGCATAGATGGAACATTCCTCAAAATAGTAAGAGTCATCTATGAGAAACCCACAGCCAGCATACTGCCAAACAGACAGAAATTGGAACCATTTCCCCTGAAAACTGGAACAAGACAAGGATGCCCACTCTCAACCCTCCTGTTCAACATAGTTTTGGAAGTTCTAGCTAGAGAAATCAGAGAAGAGAAGGCGATCAGTGGTATCCAAATAGGAAAAGAGGAAATCAAGTTATCCCTCATTGCAGATGACACGATTTTATACCTTGAAAACACAAGAAAACCTGTCAAAAACCTCCTTGCACTAATAAAGGACTTTGGCAAAGTCTCAGGCTGTAAAATTTCAAAAGACAATCACACATCTATATGCCAATAATAAACAATTAGTAACCCAAATAAAAAGCACAACTCCATTCACAATAGCCACACAAAAAAATGAAATACCTTGGCATTTTCCTAACCAGAGACGTGAAATCCCTTTATAATGAAAACTACAAAACACTGCTCAAATAAACCAAAGATGACACAAACAAGTGGGAAAATATTCCATGCTCATGGATTGGAAGAATCAACATTGTTAAGATGTCCATTCTACCTAAGGCAATCTACAGATTTAATGCAATACCCATGAAATTACCAGCAACATTCTTCTCAGACCTAGAAACAACAATACAGGAATTCATATGGAAACATAAATGACCATGAATAGCCAAAACAATCCTTAGCAAAAAAAAAAAAAAAAAAAGCAGGACACACTCCCAGACTTTAAACCGTATTACAAAGCTACAATAATCAAAATAGCCTGGTATGGGTACAAGAACAGGCATACAGACCAATAGAATAGAATTGAGATTCCAGAAGCGAAAACTCAATTTCTCAACCAACTTATCTTCAACAAAGCCTCTACCACCAACCACTGGGGAGAGGAGAACCTGTTCAGTATATGGTGCTGAGAAAACTGACTGACCACATGCAGAAGATTGAAACAGGACCCCTACCTATCACCATACACAAAAATCAACTCGAAATGGATCAGATACCTAAACATAAAACCTCAAACTGTAAGAACCTTAGAAAATGCAGGAGACACTCTTATGGAAATTGGAACTGGCAACCAATTCCTGATCAAAACCCCAAGTGCCCATACCATAAGAGATAAGATAGACAAGTGGGACCTTATGAAACTGACAATCTTCTGCAAAGCCAAAGAAACCATCAAGAGAGCAGGGAGGCAGCCCACAGACTGGGAAAAAAAATATTTGCCAACTCTATGTCTGACAAAGGCCTAACATCTAGGATCTACAAGGAACTCAAATGTGCTGAAAAGAAAAAAAAAAAAAAAACAGTCCCTTTACAAAGTGGGCAAAAAATATGAATAGACAGTTCTCAAAAGAAGTCATACAAGCAGCCAACAGATAAATGAAAAAATGTTCAGCCTCACTAGTCTTCAAAGAAATGCAAATTAAAACTACACTGAGATACCACCTAACTCCAGTAAGAATGGCCATCATCAATAACTCAAAAGTAACAGACGCTGGAGAGGATGTGGCAAAAAGGGAACACTTCTACGCTGTTGGTGGGAGTGTAAACTTGTACAGCCTCTGTGGAAAACAGTGTGGCAATTCCTAAAAGTTCTAAAAATCAACCTTCTATATGACCCTGCAATCCCCCACTGGGAATATACCTGGAAGAACTCAAATCACTCTATAATAAAGATACTTGCATTTCTATGTTTATTGCAGCATTGTTCACAATAGCAAGAACATGGAACCAACTGTGCTGCCCATCAAAAGAGGACTGGTTTAAAAAAAAATGTGGTACATATACACAATGGAATATTATGCAGCCATAAAGAAGAACAAAATCATTAACTTCACAGCAACCTACATGGACTTAGAGTCTGTAATACTGAGTGATCTTTCACAGAAACAAAGAACTGAGTATCACATGTTGTCACTCATAAGTGGACCTTGAACAACTCTTGTAAATTGTAAGGAAAGGATTGACAGTTTGGGAAACTGCGGGGCCATGTTGAGGGCAGGGAGGTGGGATTGGCAGTACTGGGAAACTGCTTGGGGAAGGGAGGGGGCACACCTCATCAACAAGGGTACCTGCACAATGAATATTTGTACACCTAACCCTGAATTGTAACCCACAATTTTAAAATTAAAAAATTAAACAAAAGAACTCCTAAGTGCAAAATCCAGTTAATAGGTGTGTTCCACTTTGAAACTATTAGAAATAATAAGATAATTCAGAAAGGTGGCTGGTTTAAAAAAATCAATAATATTTGTATGGAAGAGCATAATCAGAACAATAATGGAAAATTATTAATCCAATCACATGAACAGCAAATACATATAACAGAGTTAGAAATGAAAACAAAAAGAAAGTTACAGGCTTTTATGAAGAAAAATCACAAAAGCTTCCTATGGGATAAGAAGAAAGATGTGAAAACAATTGACTTATTTCTGGCCAATAAGATCTAATAGTCAATTTCTCTTGAATGAACTTTTGGGTTACTACAATATTTCTGTCAAAATTCAATGGATTTTATTTTGTGTCTATACAAATTATTCTAAGTTCATCATAAAGAATAAACTAGCAAAACCTCTATGTTTGTGTGGGTTCGTGTGTTTGTGTGTGTGTAAGTGTAAAAATATACACACTGAGAGAATAGTGAAGGAAGAATTGAATTTTTTTTTTTTTTAGTTGGAATCTCACTTCATCTCCCAGGCTAGAGTGCAGTTGAATGCTCACGGCCACCCCAGCGTTGGCCTGCTGGGCTCAGGCGATCCTTCCACCTCAGCTCTCCAAGTAGCCAGAACTACAGGCGAATGCTACCATGACTGGCTAATTTTTTTTTTAAGTTTATTGTAGAGATATGGTCTCACCCAGTTGCTCAGGCTGTTCTCGAGCCCGTGAACTCAGACAATCCCCTTACCTCGGCATCCCAAAGTGCTGGGATTAACCAAAGGCTTGAGCCACCACACCCGGCCTGAAATGTTATGTATTTAAGATCATGTCGTATTAAACTAAAGCAGTTAACAAAATATACAAATTCACTGAGACAGAGAGAGAGAGAGAGAGAAATGAATCAATTAATATATTGTAAAGTCCCAAATGTATCTACTTTGTGTAATCATTTAGTATATAATAAAGGGCTTATTTATTTATTAATTAATTGTTTTTTGAGTTGGAGTCTCACTGTGTCCCCCAGCCTGCAGTGCAGTTGCACAATCATGGTCACCACAGTCTCTACCTTGCTAGGGTCAGTTGACCCTTCCACCTCTGCCTTCCAAGTAGCTGGAACTACAGGTGCACGCCACCACTCAGCTTAATTTTTTGATTTATTGTAGAGACGAGGTCTAGCCAAGTTGCCTCTGGTTTTGAACCTCTGGGCTCAGGGAATCCTCACACTTTGCCGGGATTACAAACGAGTGTCACCGTGCTCAGCCTAAAAAAGATATTTTTTTAATCAGAGAAGAAATGGCAGACTATATGCTAAATAGTACTGGCACAATTGAGATAGGTTATCCATTATCCTAATTTTACAAATGAGAAAACTGAAGCCTAGAGAAGCTAGGTAACTTGCCCACATTCACAAAGTCAGTATGCAATAGAGCTAGGACCCAGACTCCGGCAAGCTCATTCCAGAGTCTGAGCTTTTACCATTTCACTATCTCTTCCTAATATTTAATTTTTACAACAACCTTTCTTTACAAATAAAAAAATTGAACGTAGAAAAGTCAAGTAACTTCTCAAGGTCACACCAAATAAGAGATTATTTCAGAATTTGAATTTAGGTCGTCAGGTTAGTTGTTTTGTTTTTAAAATGTTTTTTACTACTGAAATTATAATTTATGAATCCAGATCTTTTAAAGTGGTCAGATTATTTTTCTAAAATAGTATCATTAATTATTATAAGCTACCTAATATAGTGTTTTCTAGTATTTGGATAAGAAACTGAGAAAGAAGAGCTAACAATATCAACTATGGTTTTCTCAACTTAATAGAAACATGAATTGTTATTTTTATTTTGAATAAAATTCTATAAAATAGACTCAATTCATATTTCAACTTCTTTGAATTTTTTTCACTTTATTTCACTTCCATCTCCAACCTTATGACAAAATTAATCACTCACAGTCATTGTACTATTTTTTCCTATCTCTAGTTGAACACAGACCCCACTGTATTATAGTTATCAGTAAAAATGTTTATCATGCCAAGAAATCAAGGGTAAAGTACAAATTATCCATATTCTCAGAGCATATTCCAGTGCCCGGCATGTAGTATAAACTCAATAGATATTCCATATTGACCTGAATCTGTTCATCTATATTTACAGAGCATCCTTCTAGACATTACAAAACTGGAGGCCATTGAGTAATAGACATAAACTCTTGATCCATAATCTCCCAAAACCAAAAGGGAACAGATAAAACATCAGACATGAGAATTTTTAAATTGTCTTCAGATCTTGCCTCTCTGACTTTTTATCTATTAACCACTGATATTCATTCATTTTTCTGGAAAATGGAAATGATAGTATTTATCTCCCAGGGTTTGTGTGAACAGTAAATGAGAAAAATTTGGTAGAAGGACCAATGATAATGTCTACTATGTGCTACAATGTTTATTCTATTAGCATTAATATAGCCATTTATTAAGCCACTGTAATTTATCATCTCTTCTGCTAACCATTTTATGTATTATTTTACCTAATCCTCGTGACAACTCTTTAATTCAGCTAATGATATCCTAATTTTACAGGTAAGGTTTTTGTTTGTTTTTTTGAGATCGAGTCTCACTCGTTGCCCAGGCAGGAATGCAGTGGCACACTCATGGCCACTGCAGTGTTAACCTGCTGTATTTGGCGATCCTTCCACCTCACCCTTCCAAGTAGCCAGAATTACAAGAACACACTGCCATGCCCGTCTAATTGTTTTGTTTTGTTTTTTTAATTGTAGAGATGAGGTCTCGCAAAGTTGCCCAGCCTGGCCTTGAACCGTGGGCTCAGGCAATCCTCTCACCTCGGCCTCCCAAAGAGGTATGTTTTTTATTACTCCCCTCAAATCTAGGTTTTTTTTAGTGTTTATGTTTTAGAATGTAGCTTTCTTAGAGCATAACAATTTGGAATTTTTAAGATATTGCTTTGTAGAAAAAAATAATAGTGACTAAGAGCAGAGATAGTCATCAGGCACTTCGGAGGTGGACAGCCCACTTAACCTCTGTAAATCTGTTTAGATTGTACCAATACCCTCTCCACTTTACATACGTTCATCTGCTTGACTTGTATTAAACTTATCTGCTAACTGTCCGTTTCCAGACTTCAAATTCTATACTATACTTTGCAGTACCTAGCCCAGTCCTTGGCTCCTTAAAAAATCTTTCTCTGGCCAGGTGCAGTGGCTCACGCCTGTAATTCCAGCACTTTGGGACGCCAAAGCAGGAGAATAACTTGAGTTTGAGACCAGCCTGGGCGACTTTGCGAGACCTCATCTCTGCAATTAAAAAAGAAAAAAATTAGCCGGGTGTGGCAGCACATGCCTGTAGCTCCGGCTACTTGAAAGGCTGAGGTGGAAGGATCACCAGAGCCCAGCAGGTCAACACTGCAGTGGCCATGAGCATGCCACTGCACTCCGGCCTGGGCAACGGAGTGAAATTCTGACTCAAAAAACAAAACAAAACAAACAAAAAACTCCAACTTCTCTCTCTCTCTTCCTATCTCTCTGTTGATAAGTTGTGCACAAAACTAACATCTAACCGCTTAAAGAGAGTTAATTCTCTTTGAATTGAATTAACTATAGGTAAAATATTCTGATTTTCATTACCTAATTTTATTTAATAAGATCTCTCACCTCCAAGAAATGCTCCAAAATGTCTACCTAACTGCTGGTTCATTTTCTAAACTGAAATAATATTATGTTTAGGCAACATGTTTCTCCAATCTCGGTTGCTTCCCAATATAAAAGTAGCATCTATTTGCAAACACGTAGTAAAACTTTGTTGTGACCACAAGGAAAAAAACATTCTGTAGTTTGGCATTTTGTTTTTGCCTTCTCCAAAGGATTGTATATCTCAAATACAAATTCTCAACCCAGAAGTTAATATTTTAAGAAGCTATCTTACAAGTCAGGCGTGGTGACTCACACCTGTAAACTTAGCACTTTGTGAGACTGACTCTCATCTGTAAACTTAGCACTTTGGTTGAGCCCAGGAGTTTGAGACCAGACTGGGTAACATAGGAACTCATTTCTACAAAAAAGTTTTTAAAAATAGCCAGGTATTGTGGGACACACCTGTAGTCTAAGCTACTCAATAGACTGAGGCTGAAGGACCACCTGAACCTAGGAGGTTGAGGCTGTGGTGAGCTGTGATCGTGCCACTGCACTCCAGCCTGGGAGACAGAGTGAGACCCCCAACTCAATAAATAAATAAATAAATAAACAAACAAACAAACAAATAAATCTACGTCTATTTATATAACATAAAAAATTTTAAGGATCCATTATATGCCAGGTACTTTACTAAGATCTAAGGATAGAAAAGATTTTGAAAAGATCTCTGCTCTCTAGAAGTCCTAAATACCCTAAAAGAGAAAATATATCAGTGTGGAGGCTGATAATGTTCACAACCAATTAAATAATATCTGAGAACGTCTAGTCCAATATTTGCTACATAGAAGTCACTCAATGTGCTAAAATAAATACTCAGAATATAATTATACAATATTACTATTTTACAGATTTATGCAGAAACCTCATTCAGCCTCTTCTTTGCAGTCAAAATTATTTTATACAACACAAAATTATAGTATATTAATCAAAAAGTCTTCATTTAAAAAAATAAAAAATATTTCAAAAAAGTTTTTATTTCTAAGCCTACAAGCACCTAATGTGCATGCACACACACACACACACACACACACACACACACACACACACACACACATTCTAATAAACTATAACAGATATTTGGGGAAAAACGGTGTTCTATTAAATAAAAGTCAACTAATTGAAGCAAATTCAAAATCTGAGTAACTGCAATTATTTTAGTTATTTTATTTTTGTCTTAATGCTCATGTCACTGAATTATTTTAAGTGGATTTAAAGTAGCCAGTTTGTTATTTTGGCATAGATTAGGGAAATCATGCTTTATTGGGCAAGTCACTGACCTTCCAAAAGCCTGAGTTACAATCCTTTTAGCACAAGATGTTTTAATGTGAACTTGATATAGAAACTCAGAACCTGAGAAAGGAGATCTGAAAGGCACCTTTCTGAAAAACAATTGATTTGCTTCATTTCATTGAAATGGCTAATGCTTTGATGGTTCATATTTACAATGACTTGTCCTGCTCTTCAGTGGAGTTGATATGTTGGAGTCTTTAACACCATAAACTTGATCAGAACTTCCTCAGTAATAAACAGACGGTTTAAGGGGTGTGCCCCTCCTTACCAGGCCTCCGGAGCCCATTTGCGTACAAATTTGTAGCTAAAGACATCAAGAATGGTGTTCTTCATGCTCAACTGCTCTAGGTAGTTGAAAATAGTTCTGGAAAGCTCAATATGCAAACTGGTTTGGGAGGCTGAAAGGCTTCAAAGAGAAGAAAATTTGACCTTCCTTAGTAAAAGGCTGTTGCTCAGTTGAATTCATTTTTAGGTAGAGAATTTCCATAGCACTAATAAAACACGTGAAGAATGTCTATTTTCCTTGTATTTGACTTCCTAAACAACCCAGAAACCCAACAAGCTCTGATCCTAATAAGTAAATTTTTTTCTAGATGCCAAAGATGTGTCAAATTTCGTGTATCACATCATATGCCAAAATGTGTCAAAATTCACTCCTTTGATGAATCCCATGGTTGAAATGTGTGCCTGTTAAAGAGCAAGGGACACTAAGGGACATACATCTCTCCTCCCCTTAATGTATATAACACTGAGGCTGCAACTTGAGCAGCAATTGAAGGGTCCGGGAGTTGTTTGTATATTTGTTTTTCCTTCATATTGTTATGAAGGAAATATAATATTATTATATTATCATGAACTCTGCTATTTTGGGATTGTTCTGGTTGAGTGTATTTTCTTTATTTTTGAACAGCAGATGGAATTTAATCATGATCATATTGAAATTAAGCCATTAAATTAGTACAAAATGCTAAATCACTGTGCTTCTCTTTTTTAAGATCAGAAGGTTTTAATGAACAGAATGTCCTGCAACAGGGTGCAAATCTTATACAGGTTACTTTCCTATCAGTTTGCAAAGGGATTTTGCCATGGCAGCATTTGGATCTGTTATAGTGAGTTCGGGGTTAACCAACAGCGTAACTAGCAAAACTTTCTACCTATATTCTAAAAGGCAAATGAAGTCCATTAGGGTCATATCTCAGTATTCAGAAATAGAAAAATTATCCTCTGCAAGTCTGTAGAAAAATCCTTGATAAAAAATAACATCCCAATCCCTCCATAATAATGAAACAAATTATATTAACTATTTGTGAAAAACTTCAAGTCAAAAATTAAGAAATATTCTTCTATATTCTTATGAACTTCTGCTCAATTTCTCGCCTAGATCTCAACAAAATGCCTTTATGATTATTAGCCCTATTTTTAGTGTGCTTCTCCTGCATTTAACCTGTTTCTTTGTGTGATAAAAATAACTGACTCATAGATTCTTCATTAAAAGGATGGACATCACAGTAATGGCATGATTCATATTAGAAAAGTCATTTGTGCAGGAAATAAAAGATAGAGTGAAATAATTTTATTCAAAATTTGTCAACTATTTTTAATTTGAATAAAAATAAGCAGTTTAGGAATTGTTTAAGTAATATTTGAAAGCAAATTCCAACCTGTAAGAACTATTATGATTCAGAAATCTTTTGTGTGAAGCTATTCATTACCAAGAAAACATTATAAGGGAAGAGTTGTATCTATTAAAAGGCAAAATTACATTAAACCATAAAACTATAAATTTATTTTGTAATTTTAATACATATTACATGTGTATATATGTGCATATGTATAAATGAGAATAGTATATGGTCTCTTTTCTGTCTCAACTGTCCAAATTATACAACAATTGACAAAAACAAACCAAAATCTCCTTATTTCCAAATATCCTAAAATATTTTGTTGTAAAAAGAAAACATGCAAATAATTTTTTACCCTCAATTTTCTTATTTAGGAGCTTAGTTGCCAGGTAAATAAGAGAATATTTTCAAAAACAAAAAGTTAAGAAGATAAATATTAAAACTAACTAAATTATCCATATTAACTAATAATCTAGGTATTTCAAATCATTTTGTTACAGGCTTAAATAATAATATAGAGAAGAAAAATTGATTTGTTTCCAGATGTTTAAATGTATACCTGTATTTGTGTTTGTATCTACTTGGATCTAAAATTAATCAATAAATAGTGACCTGGCAGCAAAATTCTAGAAGCTCCTTTGTATTTCAACAATGGTTCATAATCTGAGAAAAAATATGAAAGAAAATTCTGAATCCATTCCTGACTTTTTCATTGGATTGTTACGTTATACTTCAGAGCTCACATATCTTCCCTATTTGTCTCAACTAGAAAACTGGACTAAAATCCTTCCCTCTCCACAGGTAATTTATATAAAATTACCAAAATAAAAAGTATATATCAAATTCAAAATCATGTTTCAATCTCCATATTCCTTTGAAGAAGAATTATTGTGAAACACAACCTGCATGTTACAAATAAAAGGTGGAAATTTAAAAGAGAATAATACTCAATAGCTGTGAAACCTTAAAAGCTATAAAAGACAAGGGAAGAGTTAAAATATGAGAACTCCCGAAAGCTTAGATGACTTTGGACACACAGATCAAAAACAAAGAGACGGAAAGTATAATTAACTCCATTACTGCTCAGTCAAATGAAAACAGCCATGACATCCTTTCTTATTTATGACACCAGCAAATAGCTTAATTCCACTCCTGGATATTGCTGTAGGACAGCACTGGTTCCACAGCAGGTGAAACAGAAACAAGCTGCTAAAATTTATGTCACTAGATCATGTTATAGATATAAGATTTATGAAGAAGTCCTATAAAAAGTAAGTAGCTGTTATATTTTCTTATAACAATTCTTGTTCTCCAGCAAACAAAAGTCCATACATACAAGCTGGAATTTTCTAAAATGCCTTTAAAATAATAGAAAGCATATTTGCCTAGACACATGTTTAGTTTCAGATATTTAATGTTGCCAATAACAGTGAAAAACATTATATAATCAATCCATCTATTTATGTTTATGAAATATTTTTATTTGAGTCATCTTCCTTACCAGTTGGAAAATTCATCAAGTCATATATATTCATCATTGTATAGAAGGTTCAAAAGGAGGAATATCAAAGAGAATATGCAGGTCACTCAACATTTTCTGGGATGTCCTTTAATTGTTTTCTCACCTTGGTTCTAACCTTTCTAGTCAAACCTTCCCTTCTCACCCCACCTCCCACCCTTTACTTCAGTAGGAAATAATGTTGCCCTCCTTGAATAATGCAATAACTTGCTGCCTTAGTCTGTTAACTTTGAAGACAGGAATTGTATCTTAATCACTTTGGTATTCCTGTTGCCTATGACAGTACCTAGCATGCAATAGTTGCTCAATAAATGTATATATTAGGAAAAAAAATTTACTATACATACACATTCTATTACCCCAGCTCAGATGGCAGGGACTCCCTTATGTTTCTCTGTATCAGTCTTCAATGCCTAGGATAGGTACCGTGTGTATAATAGATGCTCAACAAATATTAATTGGTTGACTGATTTCCTGAGTTAAACAAATAGGTTTATAGTGACATAAAACCTCTTACTCACTGCTGGTGAGAATATAAATTGGTACAACCATTCAAATGGCAATTTGCTTTTATACTTATTGTCAAGATGGCAGCATAGTTTATAAGAACAAAAAAAGTATAATGTACTGAAATTGTATATTTTATATAAGGCAATGTCATAGAATAGTGAAATAGTATCAGCCATATTTATAGGAGTTATCATGGATGACTCCCCAAATAAGATGCTGAGACAAACAAAACAAAACAAAACAAAAACACCAATTGCATATCATTTATATAAAGTTTTAAAGCATGAAAGCAATACTATCTATCGTGGCATATGCTATACCTTGTGCATATTTTTTAATGTATGGGAATAAAAAGCACTACAATACATTCAGCTGACTGATTGCCTTAGGATAAGGAAAAATTATTACTGTCATGAAGAGATATACAGGAACATAGGACACTGGAGTGTCCAATTGTTTGATAATGTTCTACTTTTTAAGCTGGATGTTGAGAACATGAAATTTTCAATTATAGACTGTTCCTAACTTTGATTGACAATTTTTTGACTTTGCCATGGGCTTATTGTGCTACTAAGTGCATTTTCGACTTAAATATTTTCACTTTATGGTGGGTTTATCAGAATGTAACACTATCATAAACGGAGGAGTATTATTATTTTCTTGACCATTCTGTAAATCTGAAATAATTTTTAAAGGAATATGAATATAACATTAACAGGGTAATAGCTAATCTACCATGGTATAAGTACCCTAATTAGCTGCTTCTTTTTACTACTTCAAAATTAAGAAAAATACTGCATTGAATAGTACTGTATACAGACATAAGGGGCACCTTTGAGATCAGGCATGCCAAAGACACACAAACCCCATATATTGGAGTCCATGAGAAGAGGTGTGAAACTTTTGAAAGCAAAAGACATGTACTCCCTTTAGCCACTCAGTAAAAATATGAATAGAGACAGAGTGGTCAAGAAGCCACCAGAGGTCTCCTTCTGCCTGCAATCTCAGTCTTAAGGAAGGTTTCCCTCCACTCACATTCTTTCTATAAACTGAGTGAACCCATAGTTATCCAAATAACGTAGTTTTGAAAGTGAACAGGAGCATCATTAAAAACTTCACTGGAACAAAAAATGCAAACCAGGACTGTCCCAGACAAACCAGAATGAATGGATACTGTAACCATAGAGTCATAATTGCTAGATGTCCCATTGCAGCAACAGATTTATCTAATTTAGTGGATTTAATGGAGGCCAACATGAAAAGGGAAGTGTAAATACGGTTAGACTAGATTGCTAGCTGCATAGACACTTGATTGGAAATGCTGTTTTTCGATGAACTGAACAATAAACTGAAAAAAAATCAGGTGCACATAGAGAGGAGGGGAGCTAATTTCCTCTTCTTTCATAATGACTTGTCTAGAGAGTCTATCTAAAATAAATCATTACCACATGTTCTCACTCATAAGTGGACCCTGAACACTTACCATAATACTACAAGAAAGGGTAGCCGGAAAATGCCAGGGGAGGGAGAAGGGACACACATAACATTAATAAGGGTGCCTGATCTCAAACCAGGCAAAGTAGGGACCAAAGGGAGGCCTAAACTTTACCTGTACAATGTCCATGTGTATACTTAATTTTGAATTGTACCCCACATCTTTAAAATAAATAAATAAATGACTGATATAGGCATTTAATTTACAGTTGTAGTGGTAATTTTAAAAGTTTTAAGTAGGTATCTCTGGGAAGTGGAATTACAGATAAAGGAGTAATTAGGGAACTTTTCTTCTCATTCAATATCCTTTGACATGGCTCGAGACCTTCTTTGCCATAAGCATGCATTATTTTTATAATTTAGAAACATAAAAAAATAGAAAAATGATAAAACTCAGTATTGACAAGGATATTGGGTAAATAATAGTAATACCTGATTTTAATTGAGCATTTAATATTTGCCATGTACTGTGTTAAATGTTTACATGGGTTGTCTCCTTTAATTTTCACATCAACTCCATAAATTGTTATGTCCACATTGCAGATGAGAAAATTGAAACATTGGGAGATAATTTAACTTGTCCAAAGTCACACCGGTCATTAAGTGCTGGTCCTGAGATTTATATCCAGATAATCTAACTCCAAAACCTAGCCCCTGAAGTCATTCTTTCATTCTGTCTCCCACTTGAACATGATGTTGCAGAGAGTATAAATTAATGCATGTTTCCATATGGTATTTTGTCACCATGTATCAAAACTTAAAGAATGTGCATACTCATTGACCCAGAAGTTCCATTTCCATGTATTTATGCTAAGAAATAATGATAAATATGTCCTAAAGGATATATAAAAAAGCACTCATCTCAACAGTGCATATGAAAAGCCAAAAAATCAATATCAATCTATAGAAAATTAATTTTTTAAAATTATAATATGTTCATATAATACTCTCATTCTTCTCTTATTTGCATGATTTACATTAATATTGCCATATTAAAAGGCAAGTTGCAAAACAATGTGCATATATGATTCCATTTTGTAAAAAAAGTATAAACATTTACATAGAAAACAATCCAGAAGAGTCTCCCCAAAAATGCCATTTTCAGAGAAAGACCATATCTCTGACAACTCCACGTAAGTAGTTCTTTCCTTGCTTATTGTTTTTTCCTTTTTTTTTTATTTTTAGAGACAATGTCTTCTTGCTCTGTCACCCAGGCTAGAGTGCAGTGAAGCGATCATAGTTCACTGCAGTATTAAACTCCTAAGCTTAAGCGATCCTACTGCCTCACCCTCCAAGTAGCAGGGATGTCAGGAGTAAGCCAGTAAACCTGGCTAATTTTATTGTTTATTTTTTCATAGAGACAGGTTTTGCTATGTTGCCCAGGCTGGTCTCAAAGTGCTGACTTCAAGCTATCCTCCTGCCTCAGTTTCCCAAAGAACTGAGATTACGGCCCTGAACCAGTGTGCCCAGACTCCTTGTTTATTTTTTATCATGATTTTCTGTTCTCGGTCTCCATAAAAGTATAATATATACTTATTTGTTTGCCTTTTTATTGATTATTTGTGTATTTTATGCTAAATAAGAGCAGGAACACTTCAGTTTTATCCACCACTATTTACCCAGCCCAAGTAGCACAGAATATGTGCTCCATGAACGCTCACTGAACTAATGTTGAACATGTTCATTTGCAGATGATTTCCACTTTCAACTTGATGCCTTCATCCATTGTTTCAGTTTTTATAAGGAGACTGGTTGGTACGGCTTTTATAATTAGGAAAAAATAAAACCAGTAAAGCCATATTCATGTGATATAGTCAATCAATTAATCAATCTATCAATACAGAGTTAAAAATCCAATTCAAACACTTACTAGCCTGGGCTGTCAAGTCCTTAAACCTCACCCACATGCTCTTTTTTTTTTAAATTTTAAACTATAGATATATGTTACTGTCATTGAAAAATGTATTCCAATGTTTACATTCAGAGCCAAGAACTGGGCTATCTGACCCCAGGAGGCTGGAGAATTTTCCAGTCCTCCTGGCCCTTAGTAGACCAGGAAGAGTCACGGGCAGGAATCGCAGAGGCAGGGCTGCTAAGGACTTGCTTTTTTGTTGTTTTTGTTTGTTCTGTTTGTGGAAGGCATCAGAAGGTGGAGGTCATAACTTGAAGGGCTGGGGGGCCTGCCTTCCCTCTCATTCTTCTCAAAGAATGAAGGTTGACCTAGCCCAAGTCTCCCAGTGTCAAAAGAGTAATAGTCATTCAATAAATATTTGTTGCAAAAAAAAGAATGAAGAAATGAATATGTAAAACATTCTTTTCATCAGTCTTGGTGTGGCAGTAAAAGCCATAAAAACCATCACTGAAAAATGTAAGATTTGATAAAATAGAATTTGGAGAAGAAAAAATGTATTTATAAATTAATTTGTTTTCAATATAAGACCTTGTATGTAAGGTTCCAACACAGTGAATTTTTACAGTGAAGCTATAAACTCTAAAATGGGGATTATGAACGTGGACAATATAATTTATAATACTTGCATAGCTTTCAATTATTCAGGTGCTCAAAGCCCAACAAATTGAATAATGAACAGGGGTAATGAATTGAACCCTGAGAAGATGATAACAGAAAACCCTGGGTAGTCACCACGAAGGAATTCATGTACAGAAGTAGTCCTGAAAGAAATAAACTTGTTTGAAGGACACATTTTCTCTTTCAAGCCAAAACATTTACAGAACAGTAATGCAAGTAGGAATTGCTTTTAAGAAATACCTGTTAAAGGCATAAAGCTGCTAAAATAGTATATTTCAGATGACCAATCAGAGAATTAGAATCATAAATTGGTCTGTTACATTCTCTGAGAGTGCAGGTTCTCTATTTCATTATTTTTAACAACATTGAGAGGGGAGAAATGTGGTCATATAAATTATTAAGCACCATCGCTTTAAATTTAGGCTTGGAGGTGTGTTGATATTCCACAGAATTTAAAGCACAGAGTTCTTAACAGTATTTCATACAGCACTACAGATCAGAAATTTAAATAAGGAAATGGCTTCTGGGTTCACTGTGCAGACCTTGGTTGGATGATGCTAGCTTGTGTCTGCAAGTCAAGTTTCTGAAGGAACGATGGTTACTAAGCCTTTTACCCACTTCTCTGCTCCCAGTGATACCGCAGACCAGCATAATGTGCACTCATCAAAAATCATAGTAAGATTTGAATTAAATACAGTTTGCTAAAGTCAATAAATATTAACAATTCCTTTCACCTCCAACCCCCATTACCACCATATATATACTATTCACTCTGCACACTCATCATCCTATTACATGAAGTTCTAAAAATAATCTCAGTTTCCTAGAAGATTGCAAGCTGGGAGGCTGTAGTGTATTGTGATCAATGGGCTCTGGAGTCAAACACTGGTTTCAGATCTCAGCTTTATTGTTTTCTAGATATGTCCTAGGCAAACTAATTTTCTAATCTTTAGCATTTTATTTGCATGATGGGGATAATAATAGAATATTGGAAGTATTAAATGAAGTAACATATGCAAAATATTTAGTATAGTTACTGTTCCATAAGTTAGTACTCACTAGGTATTAGTTATTATTACTGACTACAGCCGCATTGGCGAAGATTGTTAAATGTATCTGAGACATACTCGGGTACCTGACATCTGTGATCTACCAGTCACAAAAGCTATTTAAATGGCTGTTGTTGACTCAGGGATTCCAGTGTTGGTTAATGTTATGATACCCTTAGAAATACCTTGAAAAGTTCCTGTGGACAATGAGACGTTATTTGCCTCCGATTGTTATTTTATTTATTTATTTATTTATTTATTTTTTGAGTTGGAGTCTCACTCTGTCTCCCAGACTGGAGTGCAGTGGCCGCTCCCGGCCACCGCAGCCTCGACCTGCTGGGCTCCGGCGATCCTTCCGCCTCAGCCTTCCAAGTAGCTGGAACTACAGGCGCGCGC
>CAUYQG010189462.1:0-76936 GCA_963574415.1 Tarsius wallacei | reverse complement strand
AGAGAGAGAGAGAGAGAGAGAGAGAAAGAAACTTGGACAACTGTTCAGATTGAGCAGAAGCCATTTAATGAGAATTAACCAAGGGCTTTTATCCCCAAACCCTGCAAAGTCATCATCACAGGAGCCCCTGCTACTATGGTTACACAAAAGGTAGCATGTGCCTTTCACATGAACAAGTACAGGACAGCCCCCACTCTCAAGCAGATGTATTTTTAAACAT
Source organism: Tarsius wallacei (assembly GCA_963574415.1). Taxonomy (NCBI): domain Eukaryota; kingdom Metazoa; phylum Chordata; class Mammalia; order Primates; family Tarsiidae; genus Tarsius; species Tarsius wallacei. The sequence continues at coordinate 76,716 of CAUYQG010189462.1, read as the reverse complement.
GAGAAAGAACATAAGAAAGAACAACCACAAATTGTCTTTTTGTTTCTTATCCAGTCTCTATGTACCCTTAATTATTTACAGTTACATAACATTGTTCAATGCTTATACCCGAAACCAACATAATAATATATTACCTTTTACTCTTATATGCTAATTCAAACTAGTTTCTATAAAACAATTACTGCTATGGTTACACTCTCCTAGCACCAATTGGCCTAATTCAAACTTCACTGGCCCCCCTGAATCAAACTGAACTAACCACACTTCTATAACAAAATGGTTACTTAAATTTTTTTTAATTTATATAAACTATTTGCTAAAACCTATATCTATAAATTTCTAAAATCACATCAAGAAAACCTGTGACTTGTATTAAGGCTCCTCAATGTGACTCAAAGTTAAACTTAAATTGTTTAAAAGCAAAAACCATAAACCGTGGAAAATGGGAACAATAGACTCCCAAGTTTAGCTGTGTACGTTTCGGTCTCAGAGCTTTCTGTTAGAGCCAGCAAGAACCTTTCCTGGTTGCAGTGCCAAGTGGAAAAGGAGGGAGGGAATGGGGTCAACAGTTCCCGAACACATCCTAGTGGTCTTGGGGTCAACGGCCCTTCCTGATCCCTAACGCTCAGTGGGCCTCTGTGGCCAGCTCCCAACAATGCTATAGTACCATACTATAATAGCACACTACTATACTGATTGATATCATGGCATCTAACACAATAATACTCATGCATGAAAGTTCTTTGACTTTAGACTTTTTCTTTTATTACTTCTATAAAATTCAAACTTCTGTATGTTAAATTTGGTTATCATGAGGGATAAACATGATCGTGAGGGAGGCATTGGTCAGAATACTACATTTAGTTTAGAATAGCAGTTATGGATTAAGTGTGCTTATTGGCTTATAAAAATAAATACAGAATAGGATGAAAGTTATTGCAGCTGTTTTTTCTACCATTATTATTTTGTACAGTAGAAGTCATTCTGACTTAATGATTTATCTTCTTTCACACTAAATTTTTTTTACTCCCTAACATATAATCAGTGGGAAAAATGTTTTAACTATATTATATAGTTTTCCAACTCTTGGATTTCCTCTATTTTCTCATACTCTGTCAGTACCCATATGGTCTTTTCTTTCTTCTTATTTAGCACTGACGTTTTCTTTCCAATGCTATTTTCCAATAATTCCACCTATCAAAACTCCCACTCCTCCATAAATGCTGCAGAGTGACTTCTCAGTTTCTACACTTCAACTGTCTCATTGCTAGAAGAGATCACACAGTTCTCCCATGCTGCAGTCTCTTGAAATCGTTAGTCTCCAACTCTTTCAGCTGTACATGCAGAACTAGTCACCAATCCTTTAATTTGTCCTTGGTCGGCCACTTCTCATATTTTCTTATCTATCTATCTCTATTTGTATTTTAGAGTTGTGAGGTACATGTGAGGATTTGTTTCAGTTATTATTCCATATCTTCAGCCCCCCTAACAACTTCTAAGCTCTTACACTCTGGCCTCATATGTGTTTGAGAAAATTAAGGATTGGGCAGTAATAACTAACTACCCAATTTCTTACCTACTAGCTTATCTAGTTTCATATTTGTTTTTCCTTTTGTTCAAGCCAATCTATCCAGCTATGCTTCTGATCCCATCTCCTCCTTCATATTCAGGTAATTACTCTAGTAGCTGTGCCTTCTCAGTCCTCTATCTTCTCATCAAACAATATATGTGATCAAATTTCAAATCTGTCATTTTCAGTTATCCCAAATAGGAACTGTGAAGTTACAGACATGCTCAGGTTTACCACACATAGAAAGTAATATGATGGAGTATTAACATTTAACCCAGTGATTTCCCTAAATTTTAACATAAATAGTCTATTTATTAATTGAGAATAAGGTCTGTGTTTTATTCATATTCAGTATCCTGGAAATTTAAAAATGTATGCAAGAATGAAAAAAGAGAGAGATAAATGGACATTTTAGGAAAAGGTAGCTTTTAAGGAGTACTGGAAAAGAAACAAAAGATGCCTGACAAATTAAACACTAAGCAAAATATTGTTTGCATTATCACCACTAGAGTCATAATACTTGTTGAAGAAGCGACAGAGAATATCTATCCTTTACCCTTTTTTTCAGGTACTTTTTTTTTTAAAGTCAAGATCTCACTCTGTCATCTTGGCTGGAAAGCAGTGGCACAACCATGGCTCACTGCAGCCTTGACCTTCTGGGCTCAGGTGATCTTTCCATCTCAGTCTCCCAAGTAGCTGGGACTACAGGTACTTGCCACCACGCCTGGCTAATTAAAAAAAAATTGCAGAAATGAGGTCTTGCTATGTTGCCCAGGCTGGTTTTGAACTTCTGGGCTCAAGCAATTCTCTTACCTTGGCCTCCCAAAGTGCTGGGATTACAGGCATGAGCCACTGCACTTGGCCTTACAGACTTTTTGGGGGGCATTTAAAAATATATGATTCACATGCCACAAAATTCACGCTTTTAAGGTGTATGATTCAGTGGTTTTTAGTATATTCACAAAGTTGTATGACCATCATTACTAACACCACAACATTTTAACATTTAACCCCGAAAAGGAACTCTGAATCCATTAGCAGTCACTCTCCATTCTCCCTTGCACTCAATCCCTGGCAACCACTAATCTACTTTTTGTTTCTATCGATTTTCCTATTCTGGACTTTTCATAAAAGTGGAATAATACAATAAATGGTCCTTTGTACCTGTCCTCTTCTACTTAGCATAAGTTTTGCAAGTTTCACCTATGTTGTAGTATGAATCAGTACTTCAATCCTTTTTACAGCTGAATGATATTGCCTTGTATGAATATACTACATTTTGGATATCTATTTATCATTGCAGAAATTTTTTTCTCAAGTTTTCACAAATGAACTACTTCAGAGAAACTGACTAATCATTATTTTTTATGCTTAATGAACTTAGATTTATGAGTTATTAAGAATTTCCTACTAAACTTATCTCCATGAGAGATAAACTGGACTAGAAAGAAATGGACATATTTCAGAGATAATTTGCTTAATTACTGTTAGAATCAACGAGATTGATGAATGGAGGGAAGGAATTACTAGTGGAGAAGAGCTAGTAAAGAGTGATGCCCAGGTTTCTGGTTCAAGCAAGTGTGAGGATACTGGGCCAAGCCTTGAGATAGAGAATACATAAGGAGGAGAAATTATCCATGTTGGTTGCTTGTCTGGTGAGGGGTAGGGTGAATTAGTTTTACATGCTGAATTTGGTACGTACCTGGACAGACAAGATGATAATCAGAACCAAGTGGATAAATCTGGCAGATAATTAGGAAGAAGATCTGGGCTGGAAATACAGATTTGGAAGTCATTGATAAATACATATGCTACTTGAAGCCATGGAACAGAATGCCCTATCAAGATAGAATGTGTAGAGCATGAAGAAGAGAGGGCACAGGATGGAATCCAAGAAAATATCATTATGGAAGGACATAGAGAAGACAGAGGTGGCTAGAGAGATGAATGGGAAACTAAAGGGGTGTATAATCACAAAAACTCAGTGGAGGGAAAATGTTTTAAGAAGGAGAGAGTGATAATAGGATAAAATTTCAAATAAGTGTGCTTGATATAATATAAAAACTGCTAACTAAATTTAGCAGCATATATACTTTGAAGCACTTTCAACAAAAAGTTACATAACTCATAACTATAATAAAATAGACGTAGAAAAAGAAAACCTCAAAAAGAAGGCAAATGAGAGAGTAGGTTTTAGGCAGTTTTAGCACACACACATGAAGGAGGGAGGGAGGGAGGGAAGGAAGGAAGGAAGGAAGGAAGGAAAGAAGCAAGCTATATGAGATGATGGGTATGTTAAGTTGCTTGACTACGGTAACCACTTAACTACGTGTGTGTATATATATATATTTATATCAAGATAAGTATATCAAAATATCATGTTTTACACCTTAAATATGAACAATAAAAAAGAGACAAAAGTGGAAAATGTTGATTATTATATCTAATATGGTGATGTTAATACAATCCAAGAAATTGAATGAAATTAGTATGTTTTTGGCATTTAACTTGAGCTTTCTGACAGACTAGATAAAAATTAGAATACAACGGGCTACATTGTTTTCCTACATTAAGGCAGATACATCAGTCTCAGATAGTCATACATTTTTGAAAATAAAGTTTTACATAGAGTACTCTAAAATGGATGAGTGGCAAAAAGAACAATATCCTCAAAAATGCTTTTACAGAGAATGCAAAAGTAATTCTACATGGCTGTTTCTTTTAAGAATTTTCCATGAGCCTTTCCTATTCAACATAGTAGAGGAGGTTCTTAGGTCAACCATGAAAGACATGAAAGAAAAAGAAATAAGAGATATCCAGTTTGGAAAAGAGGAAGTAAAACTATCTTTAAACACAAATGATAAACTCTCCTATATAGAAAATGCTAAGCAATTAACATATAACTGTTAGACTAATAAATGAGTACAGTAAGGTTGTACCACTGTATTTCTATATACCATCAATGAATAGTCAAAAAAATTAGTAAAGCAATTTCATTTATAAACATATCTAAATAACAAAATAGAATAAATTTAACAAAAGAAATGCAAGATGTTTAAACTGAAAACAAAACATCACTGCAAGAAAGTTTAAAAAATTACCTTCAGATAATATAAGACAGAAAAAAGAAATGGATTTTGTATTCATGGATTAGAAAACTTAATATTCTTAAAATGGCAAAATTCCTCAAATTGATCTAACTGAACACAATCTCTGCAAAATCCCAGCTACCTTTCTTCCTCTCAAATTGACAAGCTGATCTTAAATTTCCATTAGCAAATATGCCGGGTGGGGGGGTGGGGCACACCTCATCAACAAGGGTACCTGAATATTTGTATACCTAACCCTGAATTGTACCCCACATCTTTAAAATAAAATGTTAAAAAAAAACCAACAAAAAAGAAGAATACGAAACCTAAAAAAAAAGAAAAGAAAATATATTCAACTCAAAAGAGAGGATGGATAGCATCCACACACTACTTGCATCATAATCATTGGGGTATTTGTTTTAAAAATGCAAATTCCTGGGTCCCACCCCAAACTTACAAAATCACAATTCTAGGAGTCATACTCAAGTATTTTTTAAAAATTGAGTGTTATGCACAATCATAAAACAGAGTAGAAGTTATTTGTGCTTGTAAGATTCTCAGTGGCATTAAATAGAAGATAGTCTAAGTGAGAAAGAAAAGAAAAAAAAAAGAAAACAGAAGCCATAGCTAAGACTTGGTGGAAGAGCATAGTCCATCATGGCCTCTGGAATGAGTTAGCACTGAAACATGTTCCTAGAACACAAACAAAAACCTAAACTTGATCAATGGAATATCAAAAGTTGCCCAAATGAATTTTGGAAACATCTGCTAAAAGACAGAAACTTAGATTGAGTAGTTTGTTGTACAAAACCATGGTGGTTTTGTTAGTTACTAAACCATCTCTCTTGAGTTCATGATAATAAAGTCAAATCATCAATGTAACAGACAATGCATACTTTCCTATTTGCTGTGTACTACATTCATCTAAGCTATAAAAAGAAGTATGAATTACTGAATCATCTATTCCTCTATTTGACAAGCTAAAAAGCCCAGACAAAATGGTTGGATATACATGACACAGTAAGGACAACAATCCAAGTATTTAGAGTCTTAATCCACAATCATTTTCAAGAGACGTACTGCTTCCCTTTTAGAAGTTTACAACATAGGCATAAATATCATGTACACATAAAGCTATATTACATAGTCATGGAATCTGCTTTCACATTTTAACTCTTATATAGAATATGTTAGTAGCAAAGCCATTGAATAAGTATGCCATTAACAATTATTTTGCTTGCCCTTCTAAAGAATATAAGAACTTTTGCTAGATAATTTAAATGGCTTAAGACTCTTAAAAGGCTATTCATGAAAATTTGAACTGATGCTATCTTTTTCCTTCAAAAAATTTCCCTATCCCCAAAAGAGTAATTATCTTAGAGAAGATAAATTAGAGTTCCATAGCATTTATAGAGAGCTACAAAAGTTTTACAGAGAAAGAATTTCTTGATTTATTAAAAAAAAATTTGTCTTATGTCCCCAGAATAGAGCTTGGAAGAATGGATAGGATTTAGTTTGAACAGAGAGCTAACATTTTGTTGCTTTTGACAATATTTGTTCTTTCTGTCTTCCATTGCAGATTTACTTAAGATCACCTATTTCTGCACCAAATTCTTTCACCAAATATCTTTATGAATTTGTTCAGGCATAATGATGACAGTTTTTGGACATGGAATAATCCTCAAACATCCATCTACACATGGCTAAAAAATTGCTTCACCCTCAGAAGTTTAAAAATATTAATTTCCGTTTTATCTCAAGTTCTTAGTACAGTGCCTGAGAAATTTTCTAAATGAATATTGGTTGAATGAATGCTTTCTCCTTATCTCTCAATGCTTTTTTCCAGGCCATCTTATACCACATATATAGAGCATGTAACCCACAAATATAAATAGATATAAAATGTAACATACATGTACACATACAGTATACATGCACACATGAATATATTCGTCATTAATCAACTTAGGAAAAATATTTTATTCAAACATTTAATGAACCATTTTGAATTTACTTTTTACTATTCATTTTCTACTTGAATACTCAGTAGACTTACTTTGATGTAACTTATTATAATGCAGTGAAATCTGTAGCATGTGATGAGATCTAATTACTGAGCTGAAAATAGCAATGACAGTGGATTCTGTTTATTGTAGTCACTATGTTAATTTTAAGTACTAGAATTGCTTAGACCCTAAAGTAAAGAAAAAATTTTCCATTATAAAACTTGGATTCCAAGCAAAAGGCATAAAATGTCAACTGTGTAGAGATTGAGTATTACCTAATTTGAAAATATGAAATCCAAAATGCTTCAAAATCTGAAACTTTCTGAGTATCATCATGATGTCACAGTGTACAGTAGCCTTTTAACCAAAACACAGCACCTTAGGTGGAGTCTGAAAGCGTGCTGCTGTTTGTTATTGCTGTTAACAGCTTCTAGAGGGATTCTGGCGATGCTACTGAGCTCCTTGGTTCCCGAACATGTTATTTTTTCACTGTATTAATGGTTCACATTTTTTATCATTATGTAGTTAGGTGTGAATAAGCATAAGAAAGTGACTGCTTATCGGGAGTATATAAATTCAGAGTCAGGAATGATGATGACGCCAAACAACCTCAGACTGCCCACGTGAGTGGTTGAGATAGATACCTCTGCTTTCTTCTGATGGCTCAATGCACAAAAACTTTGTTTCATGCACCAAACAATTAAAAGTATTGTATAAAATTACCTTCAGGACTTCTGTATAATGTATATATAAAATATAAATGAATTTCATGTTTAGACCTGAGTCCTATTCCCAAAATATCTCATTATATACATACAAATATTCCAAAATCTGAAAAAATCCAAAATTTGAGACACTTCTGATCCCAAGCATTTCAGATAAGGAATACTCAATCTGTATTATAGAAAAAGATTTTTCCAATAATGCTGTATAAGCATATAAGTTTCTTTTGATGTTTAAACAACCTATGATTATGCTTATCAGCTATCAAAACAAAACATTGCTTGTAATGCTCAGACATATTTTCCCTCAGAATAAAGATTGTTAGATTTATTCTGAGAAATAAAAGCAAATTCAAGAATCTTTGTTGCAATAATTAATGAGTGATACCTACATTTTCTTATAAATGATTGCAGCTTACACTTCTTGCCATCTTATGAAATATGCTATACCTGGATAGATCAGCCTAGCCTCCTCTAATTTACAGTTCCAGCAGTGTTATACAGTTACTTAAGCTGAGTGCAGTGCCTTGGTCAACCACATTGTTAGGAATATATCATCTTTCCCCTTTCCCTAAAAAAGTAATGTGCTCTTTTTCTGAAGAAAATGATGAAGAACGTGCTATTAAAAAAAAAAAACAGGAACTTAAGGGTACAGTTTTCTCCAGAGTTGCAGCCCACCAAGTCAGGTACGCCAGTATGAGAGTCTGGCTCCAGACAAAGTAATAGGCTCGTGTGTTCTCATCTACACAGTATATAGAAGAGAAAACACATTAAAGGCTCATATTTTGCTCTGCTCTTGGAAGAAAGAACATTCTATATCTTTTCCCAAGGATAACATGGACAGCTTTTCTCTGTGAATTAGTAATGAAATGATCTTATGCCCAACAAATCAGAAAAATGGTTGTCTTTATTTGTAAACCAATGTAGTTATCAAAAGTTAGATAAAAAAACAAAGATAGATTTGAAATTACTAGGTTAGACTCAAATAACAAAATATGCCTTACTTAAGATTCATTAATGTTTAATGTTTGTTATACAGAAACTTTCATAGAGCACAGATATAGTTAAGTATACCTGAGACAAAAAGTGAAGTGTCATAGGCTAAACCACTGAATTGTATACCCAATGGGTAGATACTATTACAATTATCTTTCTCATTAATTATGAGAAAAGCACAAACTGGGATTAGGTTTAGATATACTAATACAAAATCTGGCTTACAAATAGGATGTTCTTTATTAAGCAGACTTTGTACTAACATAAGATCAAATTCTGAACTACTAGAAAACTCAATTCCTCCAAAATGTACATAATTTGCAATTTTCAGTCTCACATAAACACAACTAGAACAACCTCATCTTCACAAGCAGAAGAATAGTCTTACCGCATACTTGTGCTAATTTGACTGTATGTATTCACATATATACAGTGCTATAAAGACAGCTTCACACTTACTTATTGGCTTGTGTTATGAAAATAAGCATGCAGTTCTTTTTATGCCTTACTGCTTGTGTTGTGTTCCTGCTTTTTAATCCCTGTTCTTAGTTCCTTCTCCGGCAGTTTTTCTAACTGAAAGAGTTTCAAGAAAGGCTTAACCCAACATGTTTATCTTCTTAGGCCCCGAAGTATCTACTCTTTCTTTTCAGGGTATCAAAGAACATTGTCCATGCTTTGTAATCTTCTTCAGGACTCAAACTGCACTAGAACCTACCCCAGAAAACTAAGACGAGGCAAGGGAACCAGAGCCTGAATAAAGTCTTTTTGTTAGCTATTTTGTCACTTATTTTTAAAGTTCGTTTCTAGTACATACTATTTCTTATAAAGTAGGCTGAATTTTTTTCAGCCCATCAGAAGTTCATTTTAAAGGTTTTGCCTTCTTTTCCCCTGAAGTAGTCTTCACTACTGGTAAAGGATTTTCAAGTTTCTCTTTTCCGCTCATCTTTAGAATTTACAGATTGGGGACATATACAGTAATTCATGCTAAAAGAGACAAAGGAGAATTTAAATTTGATTTGGCTAGTCATAAAGAATTTGAAAACCGAATTAATCAGATCCTGGCACTAGTGAATACAAAAGAAAGACTGCTTAATAAATCGATCTATTTGATAGTAGTTTGCCAACATATTAATAAGTTGTATTAGAAGCTAAACAGATAAAAACACAAGAAAAAAAGGAAGTATCAATGGCAAAATATTTTTTAAGAATAGTTTTTACTATTACTAATTACTACATTACTAATGGGAAGTCTCTACAAAATAATATATTTTACCTGTCATCATCTTGTGACAAACTCCTTTGCAAATTCTCTTTATTCCACTGTTCTTTTTCTTTCCCTTGCTCAGGTAAATCTTGTGTTTTTTCCTCTGGTTTATCTTGTGTTTTCTCCTCGTCTCCTGATTCTCTGCTTTTCTCCTTTTTACACGTTTTGGTAATCTCTTTCCCTTTCTCATTCTCATTAATTCTTTCTTCCTTTACCTCTTCCTTCTCATGAACTATCTCTTCATGCTTATCCCCTTCTTTCCCTCCCTCTTCTATTCCCTTTGGTCTTTTGAAAGCAACACAGATCGAAGGCATGCAAACAAACAAACAAAAAAAAAAAAAAAGAAGGAAAGAAAGTCAAGAAAAAACACAATATATGAAATTAAACAGAAAGGTAATGAAAACTTCCAAAACATAAGTAAAAATGGTATCTTTTAAATGTTGAAAACATTTTTCAGTATATATCAGAGAAGTATTGTGTAAACAACACTTAATTTTCATAGTTTTTAAGTCATCTTTTCTTTTATAAATTACATGGAAGAAAGGCAAAAACTGTATTCAATCCATTATAGATTTTTTTTTAATCCAATAAGAGTAAAAAATTACGTTAACTTAGGTGTTCATAACATCTATAGGACAAATGGGAAATGCAAACTACAGATTTATGGACTAATTTATACATTTTCTTTTTAATAAGTTTTCTTGAGATGATCTCAGGAAGATGAGAAAGCATCCTATGAAAAAAGTGGTTTTTTTTTTGTTGTTTTTTGAATCACTGATATGTGTTATTTTTCTTATTCCTTGGAAGATTAAAAAATTTAAGTCTCATTTAACCTTCTCTTTAATTTTGGTAAAGACATAATAAAAGTATTGATTTTTAAATTGCAAACATGAAAAAACCAAGTAATATTATTTCATATAATTTAGTAAGCAAAATTGTCAAAGTTCCTAACATTTTTTTCTGTGCAAGACATCTAAGATGTGGATCAAAATATATTTAAAAATAGTATGTACAGAAGTTAAGTTTATATTGCCTTAATGATATATATTAACCTTTAGAAAAAAAAGTATTTGGTGTTCATTCAATAAAAGAGACCTTCTAAAACATACTTAGAGGAGTTTACTGCTCAAGTCCCCTTACTCACCTGATTTTCTTGTTTCCTCTTGGCCGTTCTGATTGGACAGACATGTAGCTTGTGCTGCTGAAACGAGAAGCACTACTAGTCCTTGAAACCGCAGATATATCACTTACATCACTGTCCGAAGATTTAGTAGAAACATTATCTGCCCCTCTATGAGGATCCCATCCTGATCGATACTGTTAACACAGATTGACAAAGCGCAGAAGTTGTCAGTATTACCACACAAAGCAGTTATTAGCTTTCTCCTATTTCAGCACTTTAATTGTCCACAGAGGATACTGTACAACCCCATTCAGTTGCATATAAAACAAAAGTGAATGGCAATTATCCTAAAAGAAAAATTCAATTTATAGGAAACCTTTGTTTTTAGCAAGGTAATTAGAACATTTTCACCACACCCCAATGAAGGCCATTAACATAGTTTCAAAACAGCACTGGCCTCAGGCAAGAACATTTAGGTAAAATCTGGGAAATAAACATTTGGCTTAATATTAGAGAGCAGAATCTTTTATTTTTGAATAAGATTTTGAGAAAAACTCAATATGACAAACCAGTATGCTCTTGTAACTTACAAAGACCAATTCTAGTAGCCATAATTTTTTCTTTAATCCATTATGTTTCACTGAAAACCTAGAGATAATACAAAATCTAATTATTCAAACACTAACTCTTTTTAGAAAATCCAAGAGAAAAGAGAAAGTTTAATTTCTGAATGGTAGCTGGAATTTTGATGACTCCTAGAAATACTAGAAAAAGTCATTATTATTTACAATCGTTCAAACTTCCTGGAATTGAATAATCAGACAGTTAACTGGCACAGCCAGGGTGCAGGGCATTCCTGGGTGTTCAAATATTCTGGTAAATTGAAAACCATTATAAATGCTTCATGTTAATGACCAATTCTCATAAAATACATCTAATGTAAAAACTAATGGAAAAAATTAATTTTATTTTGACAACAAAAGATCATTTGCTAAGAATCTTCATGCTGAGATGTAAAAAGGATAGACTTTGGAGTCTGGAAAACCAGGAGTAAGGAAAACTTACTGGTTGGGTAAATTTGAGCAAATTATTTAATCTTTAAAGTCTGTCTATAAAATAATGAAAATGATATCTTTCTTGCAAGGTTGTTTTGAAAATTAGAATTAAGATACATATGGCATAATGTAAGTAAAAATAGCCAATATTATTATTGTATCATTGCTAGTGTTTTTACTATAAACATCATACATGACTATAATATTGAAACATTCAGATTCTTATCTAGTTAATTTTGCAACAGAGAGTTTTTGAATCATAGATACTGGCAAATTTAGCAAAGCCTTAGAAAGATGGATTATTTTATATATATCACTTGCTGTGATGTAAAGAATTATTACTGAATAAACAATCTTCCATGAATAACAATTCACTGCAAATATTAGATAGATATATATTTTGGCCAAGATAAATTGAACAGTAACAGGGTGTAGTTTAAATATTAGATGTGACTCAAATGATCTGTTGTTGCTGTTTTCCCCCCAGGACTTCCCAGTATCTAGATATATATTTTGTAGTTAATAATTGACTTTTTTCTTCAAGAGTAAAATAAAGGAATTATTTCTAAAAGCCCCACAAAATTTTAATTAAATCCATTAATCTAGCAATATATATTCAAATTAGATGAGAATTAGCCTTTTCTTAGTCCACTTAACTTACTACTTTTGTTAGATAAACTTTCAATTATCAATAAGCATATGATTAAATTCTAAAAATGGCTGACTTTCCCCAATAAATATCTATTTAAATAGAACTGTGTTTGACTTTAAAGAGGAATATTGCTTATTTACAGTAGATTTGAAGAAAAGTTATATTAAAATATTTGTTTTTAAATAGTCATTTTAACAGGTGGCACCAACATTACCAATGCTATCTATCTATCTATCTATCTATTAATTATATATACCTACATACACATGTAATAAACTGTATACTTATACTTGTATGTTTTCACTAACTTTACTGAAAGTAAATTTGATCTCAAGATGATTCACATATGAAGTCTTCTATTTTATTTCTTATTTTTTAGACATTTTATTTATATAAAAATAAACATTTAAAAAATTTTTTCAAAGCTGTAAAATTGTTCAACAGAACTTTGCTGCAATTGGGGAACTTTTTTCTTTCTCATTCTTATAATTTATAATAAAAAAATTTATAACTGGCTAAAAAGGCAGTGTTGTTATTATATTTCTCATTTATTTTGCTCATGGACTATTATATCACCTAAATTCAAATGAAAACCTGTTTTAACTCTAGGAGGCAGTAAGGGTACTAATGTAATCACTAAGAGTCAATGCTCTGGCGTGGGGTTGAAACACTGGTCTGAATTCTAGCTACAAAAATTATACGTTTGTGATCTTGGGTCAGCTTCTCTGTGAGTCTCAGTTTTTCACCTGTTAAAGTAGGAACAATAACCATACCTATCTCCTAGGCTTACTGCAAGGATTAAATAGGTAATGCATGTAAAGCACTTAGCACAATATCTGACACATAAGAAGCAATTAATAGATGACAAATGATGACAATGATGATGATGATGATGATTAGATAGTAGGCTTCACCTTCCCCATTTGGCCAGGTTCATCTATATCCCATCACCTTATATTGAAATGCTGATTCCCAGCTGCAGGATGAGGGATAGTTTTATCTTAGCAGGAAATATGTATGACACTTCTTGGCTGACATAGAGCATGCTTCATTGTAATTATTTGTCTCAGTACCTTATCCTGACATTCAAAGTCACTTGGTACTTGTGTATCTCATGCTTCGCCGATTGTCCCCCCACCCCCCCGCGTCTTTTCCTTTCTATTAGGTCTTACTCTGTCACCCAAGCTGTAGTGTAGTGGCTCACTGCAGCCTTGACTTTCAGGGCTCAAGCGATCCTCTCACCTCAACATCTCAAATTGCTAGAACTAACTAAAGATCCACACCACCAGGCCTGGCTAATTACAAACAAATTGGGGGGGGTGGGTAGGTCTCTCTATGTTGTCTAGGCTGGTCTCAAACTCCTGACCTCTGCTGATCCTCCCTACCTTAGCTTCCCAAAGCTCTGGGATTATAGGCTCATATCTGTAATCCCAACCTGCTTTGCCTTAATTTCTGAATCCTACCTTCTTATTTGAATTTCAAATTTCAGTAGTTAGGATTCTGACTGCCTACTCTAACCTTTGTCTTTTTAGGTCTGTCATGACTTTTAGTACCGTTGCTGTGATTCATAGATACTTATAGGCTAGTTTAAGGGTTAATAATTTGTTAGTTTTTGAAACACATGCTAGCATGGTGTGCATTGTGTATGTTTTTATCTGAGATGGCTAAGATAATTGAATTTGCTGAGCTAAAATTTTAGATATGCAAAATTAAGGAAAGATAAGATTCCCCATACTGTGGTTTTAATGCTTTTTATGTAATCCATCACACGTTATCTCTTGTTCTAGGACTGTGTGTGTAAAGTGTTCCTGTTTCATTTTTACCCTTTATTAGAGTGCAAACTCCTGAAGACCAGGACAGTATTTTCTCATCTTTGCATCTCTCTTAGCACTTAATTTAAATTAAACTCTGAGCTTTAGCCTTCTTACCAGTAGGATAAGGATAAACCTCACTTTAAGGATTCTTGAGAACTATTCACAACAATATGTTCAAAATGCCCAATAGCATGCTTAACAAATAGCAGAGGCTTATTTCCAGTACCTGAAACAAAAGGCCAATACATAAAAAGACACTGAATGGAATAATTTAAATAAAGAAAGAACAAAACTTCGCTAAAAGCTCTAGCTCTATTTACTCAAAGCTTGTACCACATATATTCCTCTATTGACTTCTAAGCAACTGAGCATGTTTACCACGGGCATATAGCTGAGGCTTTCATTGTAGACAGTCACGTGATTTAAAAAAAGAGAAATTTCAACAGTGAGAAAGAACATAAAAATATTTTTATAAATAAAATTTCAGAAGAATGGTTTTTATATATTTAGAGTATAACATCTTCACATATATAAAAAAATCCCTAGAATTCTATGTACTAAATTACCTAATACTAGAGTATACATTGAAAATGGTTAAGTGTAATCTAGCTTTTCCTATAGTATGATAAACAAATTTATATACTTCAGTGAGACAGAAGTAATTAAATTATTATACCAAGATAATGAGCTATGAATGTGAATAAATAAATCCATTTATTTAGGAAATGACTGATGTTGTTTTGGTACATCATATACAATGTTTTAAATAATTAGCATGTGTTAGAATACAGCTGACAGATAAAAAATGAATGATATCTTTCTCATTCTCTTTAATGGAACAAAAACAAAGAAGATTCATTGCATAGGATTACATGGTCTCAGCTTAAAATTATGCTGATTGGAGACCATTAAAATCTTGGAAGAGAATGAAGAAGCTTTTCCCGACAACATTTTGATGTTTCATACATTACTATTAAGCAGATCATGAACTAGAAAATTTCCAGTAAATTATTATTCTTCAGGAAGTTCTAGACTCTAAAGTGTTTCTAAGTGGCCTGGAAAAGTTAATGTTCTTCCTATATGTCTAACATTAGTGGAAAGTAACAGCAATCTGCAAAGCTCTATTGAAAAGAGGGCTATTATTACAAGTTTAGAATGATATGCTTAAGAAAAAAATGCAAATTTCTAAAATGAAAGTTTCATTTTCTCTGGTATCCTCATTTAAAGTTCTTAGGTTAGGCAAATCCCTAGTTTGATTTCTTTATAGTTTCTTAACAACTCTAGTTGTTTGATCTTTGTACATGAACTTCTCAGACAAAAGATCAGGGTGGAATTAAGAGCTTTGGTTAAACTTTGCTTGCCCTCAATTTAATAAATCTCACCAGATTATTATCATTTGTTGTATAAAACACTGGCCCAAAAAAAAAAAAACCTGATTGCCACAAAATACTGGGCAGCAAACAAAGCCCAATTTTGAAGAAAAACAAGTCTTATGCTATCAAGAAGTACTTGGAGGAATAGTAATATATTCAGGGAGAAAACACACCGAGTTAATCAAAAGACAGGAAAAAAAGCTATGGTAAACATAGTGGAGAAGGTACGCTCTCCATTCTACAGATCTACAAACAGACTCATCCAGGTCTGAAGAGAATGTATGAGGTAAATAATTTTTCCTAGAGAACTTATAGAAGAAGAATTATTGCCAGTAGTCAATTATGACTTCCCAAAGGCTTGGCTTTGTGGGAACTCTATATCTATTAGTAGTCAATTTTTCCCTGAGAAGCCACCTTTATTTACTTCCATCAATTTCTCACAATCTTCAGAGATGGAAATGACAGTTCTGCAATGAAATCCCAGATTTAGAGACCTCAGGTAGCTGCAGAGCTTATGTTTTTGCCCTTAACAAAGGAATTTACCATTTTCTTCAAGAGAATCAATAACTCTTAACTCATTCTAAACTAACATTTACTGAAAAATATTCTAAATAAAACAAGAACAAAAAACCCAACAACATCACAATGTACCAGTCAGTTGCATCTTTTCAGTTTTCTTCTTTCCTCTCTTTTCCTGAAACTTTCCCATAATGGTTTCTCAGATAATGTGACTTGTAGTTTCTCTCCTATCTCCCCTCATTGCTTCTACTTAATCTCCTTTCTTGACTTTGTTTTCCCTAACCCAATTTTAAATTATATTTTTTCGAAGTTTCCATCTTCAGTCCTCTTTTCTCTTCACTATATGTATTCACCCAGGATAATCTAATTCATTATCTATCCATTTTAACTACCATGTAATGACCAATAAATCAGTGTATTTCTAGATGCTACTAACAAGACATCCCATATACTGTTTTACAGATACATCAGATTCATTATGGCCAAAAACAAATTTATATTCCCTGCACCAGTAGGTTCAATATCCAACTAAAACCTAGAAAAGTTGTGAATTACCTTTGACTCCTGCTTCCTCAATATTTTTCATTTCTAATCAGTCAAGAAATATCACTTACTCATTTAATGGAAACAAATATCACCCTCATATTTAGTTATTTGAAGGTTATGAATGAGCCCTTGGTCTTTCCTTTTGATAATTAGAGTATTTAACACCTATTTATGTGTGGCAGTTGCTGCTGAATGCCTACCCAATATTCCTTTTCCTCTTTGTTCTTAAAGAATCTATACTGATTTTAACAACAAAACAAAACGACTTCATTTTCCAGAATCCTTTGAAAGTAATGTGATCATTTGATATGAATCTGACCTATGAGATATAAACAGGAATCTAGGGGTTGGGATTTTTGAGGAGCTATTACTTTCGTGACTACAGAGGGTTGACACAGCTGGTATGGCCATTTGCCTTCCTTCTCTCTTCTATGTGGGCCTACAGAGTCAGTAGCCATTCTGTGACAATGCGGATGAATGTCTTACTCTAAGTAATGGGGGCAGGAGGACAGAGAGCTTGCCTCTTAAGCAGTAGTACAAGCCTTGGGTTGTACTATAAATAAGTTCCTTATTTATTCAGATAATTGTGTCAGGTGTTTTGTTAGAACATCCAAATGAAAACCTGACTGACATACCTTTCTGAAAGCAAACTCATCCTGGTCTGTGTCAGAAAAAAAATATTTTCGGACCTTATGGTGTAAAGACATATTCCCTAAGCAACAATACTGATGAAAATCACAATGTAGTTATCTAATTTTGATGACAAGGCAGTATATCATAATATCCAGGGGATTAAGAGTTGAAAGACATGTGTGTGCAACTGCTCTGCCACTTACTAGTAGCTAAGTAATCTTAGGCAAGTCTCTTAATTTCTTTGAGTCTGTTTCTAGATCTAAAGAGTGGAGATAATATCTTCTTCATAGGTCCAACATAAGCTTTAAATGAGATCACAGGTCTTGACACGTAGTAAGATTTACCATGATTATCATTAGGCATAGTCCATGATGAAACTAATAAAGCTCTAGATTATGATACTAAATTTTCATCATAATTAAGCTATAATCTCAGGTATTTTACCTTGATTTGAAAAAACGTGACAGTGGCTATGAAAACTTCATAAATAGATTTTTAATTCCATGTCTCATTAAATAAAATAGGGCTGTCCTTTAACACCAGATTCTTTATTAACTTCGGGTAGGAAAACACCAAACCTGACTTGGAATTCTTGCAACCTGTTTAATGTGGGTTAGGTTTTATAATTATGTTTATACTTGATACTAAGGAAAGTTAAACTGAGGAAAGTAACAACTCATGACCATAAATTAATAATAATTAAAACATGAATAGTTTTTATGGCTTCAAAGAATTTTTACATATTTTATATATTTTTTTCTTTTTCACATCTGATACACAGCTTTTTACAATTTTACAGATAATATATAATATAACATATTAACACTTAGCCATTTATTGATTTAGACATAACTACATAAGGTAAATGATTTTTTGCTTTTCAACAGCTTTAGTTAGCGTTGGAAGTATTTGTATGTAACTTTATTATTCAGTAATATCTCAGACTCATGTGATCTGAAATTTCTGCCTCAATTAACAAATGTACTTAACGTTTGTGCTTCTCAGACCTTCACATATATTTATAATAATATCTTATTCTGATACATATATAACATTTCATTTGTATCCAAGTCCAAGAAGGTGGCACAAAATATCTGCTACTAGTCCAAATCAATGGGCCCGGTCGCTGTCAAAGCCCTTACATTATTATTATGACTAAATGCTTCTGCAAGCTCTCAGATCAGAAACCCATATGATCTAACTAGAACAAAGAAAAGCCATAACAAAACCCACTAAAGCCATAAGAAATCCTGGCATTTGGCTGTTAGTAAACATATTTAAGAATTATATGGTTTATTAGATGATCTTCATAATGTTTTTAGAGATATTTATTAGGATTTTAAAGACTATTCATGACCTTCATTAGGACATTGGGTGTGGCCATTACAGATACCAGTGGCAAGCTAGTATCCCAAAAGTTGCAACAGAAATAAGACATGGGAACATAGCAGTAGGACCAATGCCCTGGGAATCAGAAGCAGGCAGAAATACAACAAAAATTAGTGGATTTGGGATATGAAATCAGAGTATCTTTCAAATGTTAGTGCTGTAAGAGATAACAGAATAACTCAAGGTACTTATATTAAAGTGAATCAAGACTACATAATGGCCTGAGAAACTATATAATTTGAAAAACCTGAAGGGGCCTGAGAATTGCTTTCACCCATCAAATTCAGGCATAGGAAAGATATAAGTATATTCTGTTGAAAATCTGGGAAAGGCCCACTACTCTTATTGTCTGTGGGAGAAGACAGAGCAGCATTAACTGGGCTTACATAAAAACCATTTGGGATGGAGCCAAAAGTCAAAGCAGGGACAAAGGCTGACAATAACTGCTTCTGCATGGGACTTTTTTGTCTTTAATCTCCTATTCAAATGCATCTTAAATAAATCATTAGAGTTATCGTCTAAAAGCACACATTTGTTCATATTAGTGACTTCCTCAAAAATCTTCAAACCCATCATTCTATATGGGCCTTATAAAAATGTAGAAAAATAATGCATATAACATAAATAATACAGGTATTACAATGATACAAATATATAGATATTAACATATAAGATATGGACGTTAAAATAATATAGATAGTTAAAATAACATAAAAATACTGTAGCAGAATATAAACACAAAATTTTTAAAAATAGCAAAACATTCTGTATTTTCAACTCACAGATTCAAAGTTCTCCACAATCTGGTCCCAGTCAACTTTTCCATTCTTTTCTCCCAATATGTATACCAATGTGTTGTATATTTCCATCCTAAATAATGACTAGCTATTTTGTTAAACATAGCCTGTGCTCATGTACTTCCATAACTTTGTTTAAACTATCCCATCAGCCTGACATGTCCTTCACCTCACGTGTTCCAATCTATTCCCAGATTTCTCCCAGGCAAATGATTCTTTCTCTTATTATTCTTCCTTTGTGTGTGTGTTTTATTATATCCCTTTACACAGCCTATTTCTGATCATTATTTACGAACATGTGTACTAACTAGATAATGAAGCCCTAGATTCGAAGCATTATGCGGCCTTGCCTCCCTCCCTTCCTTTCCTTTCATCCTCTCTCTCTTCTTTCTTTTCTTTTTCCCCTCTTAATTCCTTTTCCGTTCCTTACTTTATTTCTTCTTCATTTTATTGTCATTTATATGGTTACTCTTCTGGCTTTTAAAAAAATTTTTAATGTTGCAGTACCAGAAACCAGAAGTATAGTGGATCAGTTTCAGGAACATCCCAGGTCTGCAGTTCTGAGTAGCATTTAAGAGAAAGATACTAAATATCCACTGATTGCAAAACATGTTCAGATGTTAAAAAAAAAAAAAAAAAAAAAAGAACATATATAAGAGAAAAAACTCAGGAAAGTTATTTGGTGCTGAAACATACTTTTGGTTATTATTTACTCATCACTGAGTCATTCAAAAATTCACATTTTAAAGCTGAGAGAGACCTCAGAGAAAATGTAATCTGACTTCCTTATTTTATAGAGAAAACTGAGAAAGAGAGAAGTTAAGTGAATTAACTAAGATTATACAACTTGTTAGTATAATGTCTTTCAATTTCTTTTCATTAAAAAAACCGTTTTCATTTTTATCACTGTGATCATCTGTATCACTTTTAACAAGGCACTGCGCAAAACAAATTTAGAACCTGTCATTTCTTTTGAAAATATGCACATATTGTTTTCTACTTTAGGTATAAACTTTAAAATAAGATTTTCTTCCTTTTCTGAAATTTTGAAAAATCTATTTTAAATGACATTCATAATCATACAAAACAGCATTAAAATAACACTACTTGTATGTGTAATTGGATGAATTTTAACAAAGTAAAACTTTAATCAAAAACAGTATCATGTAAACTAACTTGAATAAAAGGAAGCTTTATATCCTACTAAAATAATTTCTTTAAACCTATTTAAAATTCAGGTAATTTGGTGGGGAGGGGCATAACATGGAAAAGGGCTTACGAAGTAACATGTTCTTATATGATTGGAGCCTGGGCATTGTCAGCTTTGCTTGTAAGCATTCCTAGTTATGGAAATGACCTGAAACCGGTCAATCATACAATCATAGCCATTTCTTTGTCAGGGAGTTGTATTGAGCTAGTGGGCTCTGATTCATGTTATTACTCCTACTTCACATTTTATATAATAAACAATAAAAACCAACTACCATTACCGGGCATTCTCATGTGTCAGATCTAGTGCTATATAGTCTTTTACATACAGTGCTTCTATCCTCTGAAGTTATCACAAGCTAAAAGTTCCTTCCTTCACATTAGATATATTCCAAGGTTAATTACATTATTCCCAGACTGCAGCATTATATTACAGTCTTCAAAATTGATGAAATAGAAATAATCAAATTTCCATACATTTAAGTAGAACATTAGATTTATTTGGCTAATAAATAATAGTTGTAGTCCAACTGAAGAAAAATTACAACTAATTTTTATGCTCATAAACAAAGCTATTACATAATAAAATTGTTGCTATGTTCATATTATAATTAGCCAAACCAAATTGAAGTGGTAGGTGTGCATGGTTTCATGTTTCCCTAGATCACTGCCCTTATGACTAAAGGTACAGACATAAGTGTCAGTTCAAAAGCAGCTATTACGTATTTTCTGTAAGGTAACAGGCAAAACATTATGCATATACACCTATTTTCTGAATCACAATTACTATAACCTAGTTCATTAAAAATTACACATATTCAAGCATCTGTGGGAATATGTCTAGTAGAGAGACTACTCAATCAATGAATAAAACAACACTAGGATAGAAAGAAATGAAATGTGAAAGTTGACTTCAAATCTAATTTTAAAGAAGAGGCTATGACATTATATTATTTACTTAATTAATGAAGAGACTGCTTAAAACTCAAGTCTTATGACATAGTGATCTTTTCTATGATGTTTTCAAATTACCACATATTTGTGTAGCACTTTACAGATTATAAGGTTCCCTTAATTTGTAGATAGAAAAAGTTGGGTTGTGAAGAAGAATTGGGCAACTTATCCCAAGTCTTATACACAAAGGTAGAATCAAAATTAGAACATCAAATTTCCCATTATTTCTCAGTGTTCTTCTTATTATGATTATCTCTAGATGGAAATAAATAATCATGGTCCCATGAGAAAATTTGCTTTTCACTCTTACTCAATGACCTATCTACACCTTCTCATGAAAATCATATCTTGTCCTTGTATAGGTAAAAAATGCTCAAAATTCACCTCCTCTACAACTTTTTCCAAACTGTCCTCCCTCCCATGTGAGCTTCCCCTCAGCATCCATGTCCATGCATGTTCATTCACTAAGAATAATCTCATTATTATGGCCAAGGCAAAGTACCTGCCACTGGAGACACTACAAAGATGAATGAAATATAGTCCTTACTCTCAATAAGCGTATAGTTTAATATAAAATATAAGAAATAAGAGAAATAAGCAAATAATCAGCATATAATACAGAACAAATGTATCTTATTAGGTAATAAATGCCATGATTGGTTCAGAAGGCATACATGTTTTCACATATGTGTTGTTTTCTATGTTCTTATTTTTATCATATCTTTATCCACGCTTAATCCTTTTGGCTATATAGAATTTGATTGTAAAGAATGTGACTGCCCTATTTCATCACATTTTCTTCCTTCTTTTTCCATATGCTTCCTGATTCTATAAGGATCTCTCTCCCTTCTGTAGTGCGTATCATTCAGGCCCTGTAGTGTGAATACAGTTGTTAGCAAGTCAGCAACTCTGGAAGCTTGATGAAAGCAAAGATAAGGGCATAAATTTATTTATTTCTCAATGTAAAAGAAAAATGACCCCCTTCTGTATTCTTAGGCAATATACAGGAAGAAATCATGCTCTTAGAAAGCAGCTGTTTTCCATAGAGTGATCCTTTTACCTGCAGGTAGCAGGATGCAATTTGTTTAAAATTCTTTTCTCAGTTTTTAGAAACATATTTAGCAAACAGGAAGACATTAAAATTTATCCTGTAATTCTATAATGTTCTATAGCATATAAGTTGACTTCTTCATAATTAAAAAATGACTTCATAATTTAAAAATATTCTTTTTATATTTCCTAGCCTAAAATGTGAATATGTGGTAGAAGGTAGTAATTCAAAAATGCATGTAAGGAAAGGAACCCACAGTTGAATGTCAGTATAAAATTATGGTTAAGAGAATTATATTTAAATGTGGTTTTATGGCTAAGAAAGATAATTTAAAAAATGAACTTGCAACCACAAAACCAAAATGTTTTATCTCTAAGGATTTGTCAAGGTAGTCGGAAAAACAGAAAAAAGTAGAAAGAAGAAAGAAAAAAATTCAAAAAAGATTTAAAGGTTCAAAACAAAATAGCTATAGTTAGTTGCCTTGAAATCCCCATTTAAATTATAATCAAATATGCTTTCAAAATGCATTAAAGTATTATTTCAAAGATCACTATCTACTTATAGGATGAATTGTGTACCCTTAAATTCATATGTGACAGTCCTAGTCTCTAGTACCTCAGAATGTGACAATGTTTGGAGACAGATCCTTTAAAGAAATAAATAAGATAAAATGAGGTCATATGGGTGGGTTCTATCCAGTCTAATTAATGTCCTTTTAAGAAGCAGTGATTAGGACACAGATACAATAGAAAGAAGATACAGCAAGAAAGCAGCTGTCTGTAAGTCAAGGAGAGGCCTCAGAATGAACCAGTTCTACCGACACCTTCATCTTTTATGTCTAGCCTCCAAAACTGAGAAAATAAATTCCTGTTCTTTAAGTCCCCCAGTCTATGATATTTTCTTATGGCAGCCCTAGTAAACTAATACAAGATGTTAAAGGAAAAGAAACCTAAAATCAGAATCTTTTAAAGTTAAAGATTCATCACAAATGAAAATATAAGATCTCTAACGTTTCAATTATCTACCGTCAAGTTTTTAACTGTAGATCTTTTACATAAAGTGAGATAAAAGGAAGAAATGTGAATTTCTTCCTACAAGACAAGGAAGAAATGAACAGTTGTTGCTTCCATCAGCTAAAACATGGAAGACAGAAATTATCCTCTGGCTCAGAGCTTTAGGGTATGTATATGTATAGAAACAGATATATAAATTATGTATAAATATAATCATATATATATATATATACACATCTATAGGTATATGTATACCAATAGATAGATAGATATTTGAATCACAGTTGAAGTACAACCAGCTTGCTCGGGAAAATAAGTGGTATAATAACAATTTTATATTCTAGTTATAAATATGGAAATATAACTAGACTGACAAAAATAAGACAACTCAAATCGATTTTTAGGTTTTTAAAAATATCATAAGTTTTCAACTTTTCATCCCTTTCTCCCTACCTGTTTTTAAGATTACTTTAAAGATATACTTATCTATCCATATTAGATTTTCATGAAAACAAATATAGACCTGAAGCCCAAGGTCTTTGATAAGAGCAAATCACCTGTTAGAAATGATTCTTTTTTCCCTGACATCGTTACTATCATGATCATCATCATCATCATCACAACCACAACCATTACCATATCACAGCTAATGTTTACTGATTGCTTATTATGTACCAAGCTCTGCTCTAAGAGTTATATACGTATATAAACAGATTCAGTCTTGAAATCATGCTCTGTTTTCCATAGAGTGATCCTTTTACCTGCAGGTAGCAGGATGCAATTTATTTAAAATTCTTTTCTCAGTTTTTAGAAACATTATATTTAGCAAACAGGAAGACATTAAAATTTATCCTGTAATTCTATAATGTTCTATAACATATAGAGGTAGGTACTAGCATTAGCCTACCTTATGGAATAAGAAACTGAGGTACAAGGATATTATATAACTTGCCCAAGGCCATACAGATAGTAAAAGAAGTAGGATTTGAATCCTGGTTCTGGAGTCCACACTTTTAATACCATTCAGTTGTCTTTATTTAATCATAGGTACTAAAAATAAATTGAAGAGTGACTAACAAAACTGTCCGTATATATTTCTGTAATCAAGAACTCAGATTGTTGATGGGGCTGCTACTGTAGTTAATGATACTACATACGAATATCAGGAGATTCTACTTCCAATGGCTCTTTCTTCCTTGATGATATATTGATCACCCTTTCCTTTATTTATCTCAGAGACAAAGGAAGAAATTATATGAGTACATACAGAAATTTTTAGTTACTTTCAAATGCTAGGTTGATGGATGTTTAATATAGCATAAGCAAGAAATCTACCCTCACAAACATGAATTCAATTACTATAAATGAAGGAACATAGGGCACAAAGGATTTTAAAATATAATTTAATTCTTTCTCGTTTGGATCTATGACTCTCTTTCAATTACTATACAGCTATTTGTTGATTTTGTAAGGGGACTGAAATCTTTTTCAATCAGATCTTGATAATATTACCACTAATATCTCTTGTACTTCCAGAGCCATATTGTATATTGCTGCTCTTGCTTGCTAGTTTAATAATCTAGATTTCAAAATCTAAGTTTATAGCTCTTCATAAATACATTTGGTAAAAGGACAACTACAGAGTGATGTAAAAAATATACAGCAAGTGACTAATTAAAGGCTTGGAAGCTGGTTGGCTTGGAAAAGCAAATTACACAGTCCAGAAGCACCATAACCTTTAATGTCAACACCGATAGCATAATTCCTTAATTTCAGCAATTTGGTTCATAATTTTTCATCAAACATTATGTTTTAGTCTCTTGTTATCCTTTTAATCTCTATGTCATTTTATGATTTATAAGTTATTTTCCCCTAAGCTTAATTTTTCCTTTTAGATCTCTGCTGGTTGAATCTGTTTGAGAATAAAAGGGCCATTCAATGATGTTTAAGTTACACAAAAAAATCCCTTTCATTAGTTCAATTATTTCTTTTCGACCTTATTATATTCATTTCTGGTGCCTATAATATTTGCTGTTGTTACTATGAAATAACAAATATTATCTGTATTATTTATTGAGTGTTTACTTATATCATCTTATTTAATCCTCCTCACCACCCTATAAAATAAATATCAAAATCCTCTTTAATAGATAAAGGATCTGCAAATAAGAGGTTAAGTCTACCCCAAGTCATCTTGGTGGAGTCTGCTGGACTCTACGATGTGCTCTCATCTACTACCCTGTATTCATGTGCTGTTGTCACATTCTCGTGTTATTTGGGCCTCAATCTGGTGTTATTTGGACCTCAGAGTATTCCTGACTTAACAAACATCCAATTTTAAACAGCCCATGTATGACTGCTCCTTTCAGCCTCAACCTGTCTCCCCTTTTTTGGTGTCCTTATTGCCTATGTCTTGAAAGTCAATGTAAAACACAAGACTAGCACTGAATTTGTCTTCTCGCTGTTGAGAAGAGTTCTAAAAAAATGAAACAATTTTGTTAACAGTGGCAATCTACTTGCCAAAAATACTTTTTCTTTAACTCTGAAATATTTTCTTTTGATACTACCTAAAATTCCATCAATTTTAGGAGCTTTCTTAAAAAATTAAACTTTGTGTTGTTATTCATATTTTAATGCAAACTAGTGTAATTGAATTGCTTTCCTCCTACTATGGCTTTGAGATCAGTGAATGGGTGGTCAAAGGACTTTAGAAGCCTGGGGAGAAAGGTGACAGGATGTAGGTGAGAAGTGCCTACGGTCAGGCATGCACACACGAATGGAGAAAAACTCTCTTTCCTTTCTTTTACTACCTTGTTCCCTGTTCCTAGAACGTTAACTGGGTCTATTACATTATGGGTTAAATAGATTATTCTGGGCTTCTGGCCCATATTTGAAGAGTTTTGGGCAACTCATAGATTATACTGCTTCTTAATTCTAGGGAGACAAATAGAAGAACAGAAAATTATGATATAATAGAAATGAGATATTTTTGTGATAATTTTGTGGAAGCATTACCACAAAGTGCTTTTTTAAAAAATAGCATTGCTTCTCCAGAGAAATTAGCTTTGAGTTTCAATAAGTACTGTGACAATGAACTGTATAGCATTACCTGTTGAAATGTTATCAATCACTCTTTAAAAAAATCTTCATAAAAATATTGCTTTGGAAACATTTAAAAATATTAAATGTAGTTAATTTAAAAATAAACCTATGTTTAAATAAACATGATGAATTATGCATATTAATTTTCATGTGTAAACACTTAATTTTTGATAATTACATTAACTTATTATTATAGAACTCGCAGAATGGTAGTTGACCTGTGGCAAAGTATTATTGGCACTTTTAAGCTTGAAAAAAAAAATAAATTGATCTTTAAGTTACTGCTAAGAATAGAACAGATGAATCACATTCAAGCTAGGATCAAGAGAGCACAATCCACAAGAGAGTGCTTTGACTATACTGCTAAATTCTATTTTGAGGGAAACCCCCTGAGAAATTACCCACTGATTAACCAGGAATCCTATCTCCACATGAGTTTCGCTACTTTTATTAAAAATAGATTTTCTGATTTCAAATTTCCTAGAATTCTTAGAATATTCTTAGAAAGATAGTAACTTAATAAGCATTCCTCTTATAGATGCAAATTCAAAATGAGTTACTAAGACTTTTAAAAAATTTACTAAGACTTATTTACAACTATCAACGTAGAAGTTTTGAGAAATTCAGGTAGCAATGCCATTTAGAATACGGACTGTAACAGTTTAAAAAAAGACTTTAGGCACACGTTACTATGCCTGGCTAATTTTTTTTTTCTTTTTGATTTTTATAGAGATAAAGTCTGGCTATGTTGCCTATACTGGTCTTGAACTACTGGGCTCAAGCAATCCTCCCACCTTGGCCTCCTAAAGTGTTGGAATTACAGGCATGAGCCACAGCACCTGGCCTAGTCTTCAGTTTTTGACGACATTATTCACCCTTGCTTCCAGCTAAAATCATAATTGAGGAAGTCAACTCATTCAGTTATCTAAAAGTAAAATTTACAATCAGTTCACCTTAGAGCACTAGTCCATAAAATGTAACAGACATCAAGAATCACTTGATAGACTTGTTAAAGCACAGGGACCCTAACTGCAGAGTTTTGATTCCATAGTTCTGCAGGGAACCCAGAGAACTGCATTTCTCTTTGTTTGTTTGTTTGTTTCTTTTTTTTGAGTTGGAGTCTCACTCTGTCACCCAGACTGGAGTGCAGTGGTCGCTCCCGGCCACCGCAGCCTCGACTTGCTGGGCTCCGGCGATCCTTCCGCCTCAGCCTTCCAAGTAGCTGGAACTACAGGCGTGTGCTACCACACCCAGCTAATTTTTTGATTTATTGTAGAGATGAGGGTTCAACAAGTTGCCCATGCGGGTCTCGAACCCGAGGGCTCCGGCAATCCACTCACCTCAGCCTCCC
This sequence comes from Tarsius wallacei, assembly GCA_963574415.1. NCBI lineage: Eukaryota > Metazoa > Chordata > Mammalia > Primates > Tarsiidae > Tarsius > Tarsius wallacei. The sequence goes on along the minus strand of CAUYQG010189462.1, from coordinate 48,488 downwards.
AAGGCGCAGGATTATAGGTTGAGCCACCGAGCCCGGGGAGAACTGCATTTCTAAAAGTGTCCAGGTGATGCTGACACTGCTGGTCTGGAACTACACTTTGAAAACCATTGTCTTAGAGAATACCTAGGATATTATATTGCTTAGTACAGCTAATCCTTTACGAAGACTTAAATTTTTCCAAACTTAAAATGGTTGGTGTCAAATTATAAAATGTTGAAGCCTTAAGAAAATATTTATTCATGAATTGGAATGGAATCAAAGTTTGGTTGTTAAAAAAAAATCTTAGACATGCCTATAGTATTCTTTTGGTCCCTCCTCCTGTAATAAATTTTTGTCAGGTATCTATAACAAGAATCATTGTTATTGCTTCTAAGGAACTTGTTTACATTGTGTGAGCAATGTAAATCACACAATTGATCAAGTTTCCCTTTCTGATTTTGCTGCTTATTAGGAAGTTCAGGATCAAAATACATGCCCCACTTGTAGTAGGTGTACAGGATCTCACATTACGCATTTTGTTCGAAAACTTTACTGGAGTTACCTTGTTTTATCCTGACTTTATTGTCTCTTGATACTCTTGTCTTCATTGAAAATATTATTAACAATATTGTAAGTATTTTTATAAATTATCTACATTCCTTCCTGAAGTATAGTAGAGTATAAACAAACAAATATATAGTAAAATATAGACAAATATACTATTTTAGTATAGTAGCATATACATAAACAAATACATTTGTAAAAATTTTAATATCCTATTTTCTTGGAACTTCATGCCTTGGTCTTTTGATTACACAAAATGAATAGATGAGTGATTAGAGCATAACAGATGCCACAAAAAGTCAGGTATATCTGCTTAGCCTTAGGCAGAAATACCAAAAAATTACATAGACATCACTTTTGATATCCAACTGAAATAGTTAAGGATGTATCTGAAATACTCCATCATTACAGAACTCTTTCCCATTAAATTCATCTACCTATTTGAAGCTATTCATATTTTCATTTCAGTGAAAAATTTCAGAAGCTAGTGAGTAAAGCCAAGGCTATTTTTATTTGTCTTAAATGTACTTCTTTCTGATTTTAGGCTTGTGACATTTACAGTGCACCAGAATTCTGTAATGAATCATCTTGTATTCATCATGCAAATATTCATGTCATTTGAGGAAGAAACTGGTAGTTTAGAAGTAGATGCTGATTTAAGAATCTTTGCCTCCTCTAGGTAGCATTATTGGAGAAGCTAGAAACTGGTGCTACCTGTTACATATGCGCATTCAACATAGCAACTTGTGCTTCACTTAATAAGTTCTTGACTTTACCAAGGAATAGAATATAATAGAGAAAGAAACTAAAGATTAACTATGCAAGGACAATAAAGACCTATGAATATAAGAATACAAACTACTTTTCTCTAATACAGAGACCACAAATATTACATGATTTCAATGATTAAATTACTAAGTCATAGAGCACATAATAGCTAAATGGTATGAGTAAATTTTGCTATTTTCATTCTTTGATTAAATCTTTAATAGGTATATCAGAGCAAAGTGTTTTCATGACTTTGGCCATGAATAATACTATAAACCTAAAAATGTCTTGGAAATATAAAGGTAATGAAGGGCAAGAGCAATGAAATAATACTTTTTGTTTCCTTCCTCAGTAGACTTCATACCTCAACTGATTTCCAAAAGTTAGATAAAAAGTTTCATACTAAATGACCTTTTGAACTCCTAACAACATCAAGAATATGTACAGTTGCTCTGTGTCTTATGATGTGATTATGTCCTGTTGAATTCATTGTGAGTTAAAAACATCCTAAGTCGAAAATGCATTTAATATACTTAACCTACAGAACATGACAGTTTAGCCTAGCCTACTCGAACTTGCTCAGAACACTTAACATTAGTCTACAGTTGGGCAAAATCATCGACACAAAGCCTGTTTTAAAATAGTATTGAATAGTTCCTGAAACTTATTGAATACCAAAAGTGAAAAACAGAATGGTTGTATGGGTACTTGAAGTACAGTTTCTACTGAATGTGTATTGCTTTCCACTATACTTAAGTACAAAACTCATAAGTTGAACCATCATAAGTTAAGCATCACTTGGGTTTTGTTCTAATAATTCAGGAACAAAGCAAATTCAATTAAAATACTATAAAAATGGGAAAAACTACTATATAAAATAAAACCATAAGACAATAATAGAAGTTCTTCTTAACCATTTTTGAAGGGTTATAGGTTTTATAAAATAAAAAAATTCTAAAAGATTTGTTCTTCAGATCTTTAATCTTCTATATTATATAAGATTTTTTAAAGTAATGCTAATTCTATCACTAAAAACTAGTATATGAACACATTAAAAATTTTGGCAATTAATAATGTCATGGGGCCATGGCATTATATGTTTGTGTCTGACTAATCTTCATTCAGTGGTTTAAAAGAATCTAACTGTTTCATATGATTGATTATTTTAGAACTTTTAAAAAGAAAAATGTCTTGCCTTCGAATGGTAATCTTGTTCCAGTCTGGGATCTGATCCGGCTACCTGTTTGTATTTGTTAATTTTCATTTGGCGATTTCTCTCCTCTATATCCATAGCACCTATCGAGTAGAAAAAAACCCATAATATTAATGTTCAGTTCTTATTTCTGAGTCCTACTTACAGGATGTATAAAAGAAAAACTGCTAGTCTGATATATTACTTTCACTCAATGTAGTATGTACAAATCAAATGTCATTTTTAGATTTATTTAAAGTATGCAATTTGGTAAATAAAAGCATGATTATTAAATATTTAAAATAATTTTAATCTGAATAAAATGTAAATGAGTTTGAAGAGAAGACAACAATTTTTCATTAGATAGAAAACATTTTCTGGTACATGTGTGTCTAGGAGAATATATTTGGCAGCACACATATTTGACGATAGCACTTAATTATATAATTGTAAGAACTTAGACATTTAGTTCATTGTGATTTGATTTATTTACTGGTAATAAAGTTGTAAGTTGATTTCAAATACAATTTTAGAACTGTATTTAGAAACTATTATCATAAAATTAGGCTGTAATTAAAGCAGTTTCCTGTACCATACTTGTGGATTCAGCTATCAGGAACTTTTGATTTTCTAGAACTAAGATCAAGAAAGAGGCTTATGGAATAATACTCCTGATAACATACCATGCCAGTAAAGTCACAAAGTATTACGAGTGTAAATTTTAAAAAAATAGAGTGTAAGGAAGTGAGATAGTGAGATTGTAAGTAAGCCTCTTATAAAATGAGAATGAATGCCCTCTGTAACAGGTGTTACCTCAAAACACATCGATTACAGATATTAAGATGGTCTTTAAAAACTTTCATTAGAACAAGAACTAAATTCAGTTAGCAAATCCTAGCAAACATGAAATAGCATTTTAACGGCATATTTATAATTTTTATTAGAAGACATTTATAGGAAAACTCCATTTCTCATAAATATGTATAATTAAAAAATCTCAATCATATATTACAAATCTACAAGCTGGGAGAAATAAGCCTAGTGGACTCAAGAGTGTACTCATAATAAAATACTGTCATATAAATTCACAAACACTGTGTGCTCTGGTAGGAATGGAAACATACACACCCTTTGTTTAAGATCATAACTTTATAACTATAATAACAATATCTAGGCAAAAGTATGCCTATTAAAAATAAGTATGTTAATACTTACCTGATTTTAAAAATATCATTAAAGGAATGGGGGATTGAAAATGTACCAGTGTAGAAGTTCAGAATCCTAAGTCAATTTTTAATTTTAAACACTTTAATTTTTAAATATTATTCTCTACTCTGCAAAACTCTCATTGCACAGCAGATAATTTTTGTTAATAATAAATTTTAAATGAAAATTAAAAATAACTAAAATAAGATAAAAAGAGAGGCAAATGTTTCAAACTGAAGAAAATCTTGGATAAAAGTACATATAAAAACCTTACACTATATGACCTCTAACTATACCAGCAAATTTAAATCAACTATGTAATAAAGTGAGACAATTTTTCCTTATAATAGTCACATTTTAATAATGACATGACTAACTGATTCTGTATCAAATTTGAAAGTGAGTAGTATTAATATCTTGTCACTATAAATTGAATGACATATAAAACCAAGTGAATGCCTCTATGTTACTAAATATAGTTAAGTATAAATATCTTTTAGTCTATTCAAATACAACTTTGGGATTGTTTGTATAAGAGAGATATTCTCAGGTAAACATTTTCTTCAAAAACAAGGGAATTAAAAAAACAGCCCAACATTAAAAAATTTTGTGTCCTAAAAGAATATTAGTTAAAATGAGTGTTTGGGAAGGTCCTCAAAAAAAAGTTTTGTGTTGATATTGCAGTAGCAAAACAATATGTCAAACATGAATATCACCAATTGAGCAAGAAGTTTAAATACATGCTTGTATATACAGAAAGATATAAATATGTAGATATATACAGATATAAATATATATGTTTCTAATATTTAGTCTAATGGTCTAATATTTAGACCATATTCTGGATGACAACTTCCTATGAAAGCTACGTTATATTTCTGCTGATTACTAGGAAGTAATGTGATACACTGGCAGTAGTTGGCAAATTTTTTCTGTAAAGCGTATAAATATTGTATATCTTGCAGATCATATGCAAACTATAACTCTGCCACAAATATGCCACTGTAGCACAAAAGCAACTGTGGACGATGCATACACAAGTGAGCCTGGCTGTGTTCCAACAAAACTTTATTTACAACAGGCAGTGGGTCGGATTTGTCCTTTGGCATATTCGTTTAATATTGCTTGCAAAAGTGCCTTTCTCTTTAGTAATGGTTTAAAAATGAGGTAGAATCAGATTTATGCAATGTAATTTATATTTAACAGAGCATTGGGAGACCTAAGAGGAATATTAATCTGTATTTGCTGTATAAGCAACAAAAGTGCAATAGAGCGATATAACCATTTGAATTTGTTACCAGTTAAATTACAATTTCAAACAAACCTCCCCTCTCCTGACCCCAATCATCATCTATAGTTGGTGCCCATATTGAAAACTTTTTGATTAGAGCCTTAAGTAATGAAATCCTCATGGACCAGTTTGGTCAACAAACTGGGGTAGACACTCTTCTAACATATAATCTTAAATTTACCTAGGAGAATAATCCTTGGGACAAACATAAACCAAACAGGCCTCCTTCAAAAATTATTTCGCTCATATGAAGTCTTTCATTCATTTTCTACACGTGTATAAACAATTTCCATATTTAAAAAAAAAAAACACTTCTCAGATAATAATATCCTTGGAGAGGAAAGTCTCCTATTGAAAAAGAGATCCACTGTAGTCTTTTCCAACGAGTTGACTTTTCTTTGCTGGTCCTTTGTACCATCTAAGGACAATAATCAGAAATAATATTTTGGTTTGAACCAAGCTTAGTCTTTTAAGACAGGCTAATAAAACTTAGTCCTTTTCTTCCTTGGAATTAAAAATAATTTAGAGGAAACAACACCAAGTATAAGGGCTGTTCACTGGTGGAGGAATAGACCACATAAGTTCTAAACTTTCTTTCGGCTATGATATCCTATGGTATACTCTAGAAATGGAAAATAAGTGAAGGTGATCAAGCAAAAGATTTTTGTTCAATTTGCTCTCTATCTCTTTGATTCACAATAAAAATCTGCATATACAAAGCCCTCAAAAACCTGCAGTAAAAAAAAAACACTTGATCACCGAACACTCACATTTTCCTTCACCTATTATCTGTTAATATCTTGCTGAAATAGACTCAGAATTTCCAAAATAAAAACCAGAGGAAATATTAATTTATACATTTAGGAAGTAAATTTATCTAGGAATCTCTAAGATTCATGTTCTTATATGTAATGAGCTATGCTTATTACAGCAGACATCACAGTGGCTTGATTTGATTTTGTATTTTGAGTATGCTTAAAAAATAAGTCATACGTTTGAAATCAAACATCAAAGCATTTTCAAATTGTAACTAAATTTGATTAAGGTGATGGGACAATACTATTTCTTGGACAAACACATTTACAGCAAGAGTTTGCATCTGTTTGTGTCTATATGTTAAAATGATAATCTGTTAATTTGTTAAACTAATATTCAAGTTTCTCCAATTCTTTTGGTATAAGGTAAATTATTAACTAAGTAACTGAAAAAATTTGCCTTGTTTCATAAATATCTTGTTTCAAAAATATCACAGTTGATATAAATTATGTTGGAAATGGTCCTCTATTCTTTTGATATGTATATCAAAAGAATTCCATCAATGTTAGCATTCTACTCAGAAAGTAACATTTTAATAAAAAATTATTGGCTTTCTCAATAATGCACTTATATTATACAAGTCCTTTTTTTCTACCTAAACATTGTTAAGGCAGAGCACAGAAGAACAAATCAAATGTGGATATTCTGGAATTCATAAATATCTCTCCGGAATTCATAAATATTTGTTGTTGTTTTCAAAATTAAAAGCATGTGGCTCATTGTCAGCCACTTACTTTTTAAAAATCTATATTTTATTCATCCTTATTTAAGGTGTTTCCTAAAATCAAATCTGTAAACCATGATTTTTTTTAATATAAGCCATTTAAATGGTTTACTTGTCCTTAAAAAAACTAATTTTTGCAGCTAAACTTGAACTTCAAAAAGCCAAATTAATGTGCTCTGAAAGTTAAAGTAATATCAATAATGTTGCTATGGCATGTGATGTAAATAAAAAAGCTAACATAGGTTTTAAAAAAAATTTTTAATCTAAAGATATACTCGAATACGGCCAAATTAGCTGTCAGCAAACCAGGGGTTGCTTAGGTCATGTACATTATTTACATGTACACTTACAAAGATCATCAGTAAACCTTCAGTGATTTCCAGTTTTTTGTTTTGTTTGTTTTTGTTTTTGTTTTTGTTTTGAGTTGGAGTATGACTTTGTTGCCCAGGATGAGCTGAGACTACAGGTGCACACCACCACACCTGGCTAATTTAAAAAAAAATTGTTGTAGAGACAAGGTCTTGCCATGTTGCCCAGTCTGGTCTCAAACTCCTGAGCTCAGGCCATTCTCTTGTCTTGGCCTCCCAAAGTGATGAATTACAGGCACGGACCATTGCAGCCGGCTACAAGCTTTAGTGATTTCTGTAGTATACTTCAAACAGTAATTAAACTATCTCTGCTTTTCCAAACACACACACACACACACACTGCAAGCACCCTTGGAGTCCCAGAGCAGCTGCATACCCCAAATTTCTTTGAAGTAGATGTAATGCAAGGAATGATGAAAACCTGGAACTAATTAAATGGAGAAAGCATAGAAATAAGTATTTCATAAAATGTGTGAATTATGCACAAAATTATTTTAGCATGAGTACTAGAGTAAACAGAAGTATTTTATTTTAAAGAGTAAAAAAAAAATTAACAGTTCAACAAAGACACATGATTTTTGAACAATATTTATTTCTAAATCAATCAATTTTGAGGATTTTTCTATTGTAGTCATTAGAAACTGACACATTTGGAATGAAATAATATTAATTTTATTTTATTTATAATGTTTTTGCTTAAACAAAGTATTTCCTTTACCCCCAGGAACGTAAGAATTCTGAATTCCATATGTGCTTGAATGGAAAATGAAATGGAAAATAAGCACTCTAGAAACTTAAAAACTGTACGAACTTAGGCTCACACATATGAGCACTTGTCTTTTAAATTAGGCTCTAAACCTTAACAATCTATTTTAGATATTTAGGTTTCCTGTGTACTTGCCTGGTATTTCCCTATTAACTCCCTACCATACTCATTAAATGATACTTCAAGGGAGGTGCTATAGACAAATTTCACAGACTCTTTCCACTATATAGTAAAAAGAAACCAATATCTGAACTATTTTGGAGTATAAGTTAGTTAGGAAGGACCTAGTGACTTAAGGAAATTTGTGTGTGTGTGTGTGTGTGTGTGTGTGTGTATCTAAATTTAGTGAACAGACTAGTAACTAAAATGTTATCATTTAGAGCACCTGGATTTTAGCACCGTTTTAGGTTGTGGTTTTAAAAATCAGGATGCACTTGACCCATGGAAGATCATGGTTTTGTTTTGCTTTTGTTGTTTAACTTGTTGAGTAAAGTGAAGGTAACCATCACAGAGTTGATGGGGGCTTGGAATCACTCAGATTTTGGATAATGAGTATATTTATAACACATAGGATAAAAAACAGCACTGGCTTAAAAAACAAGACAAGTCAGGCACAGTGGCTTATGCCAATAATCCCAGCACTCTGAGAGGCTGAAGCAGGAGGACTGCTTGAAACTAGCAGTTCAAGACCAGCCTGGGCAACATGGAGACATTCCATCTCTACAAAAAAATAAAATGAAAAAATTAGCTGGACATGGTGGTACATGACTGTGTTTCCAGCTGCTCATGAAGCTGAGATGAGAAAGTCTTAAGCCCAGGAGTTTGAAGGAGCCATGACCCTTCTACTGTACTCCAGCCTTGGTGACAAATTGAGACCTTGTCTCTTTAAAAATAAATAAATAAGTAAAAAATAAATAAATAAATATAAGGTAAGAAACATACAAGACTTGACTTTCAGTGTTGGCATCACAAGCCCTATAACTGCAAACACTTCATTCCACTTTTCTGACTAGGAATTCGTCATCTGTAAAATGGAATGGTTTTGGATAAGACATTCTTTATAATTCCTTTTGCTATATAACTCTGGTTGGTTGGCTTTGATGTTTACATGTTTGTTGTTTTATATTATCACATCTATTTCATAAATATAGGTAAAGTGTCCTAGAAATGTTTGTCCTAGTACTGCATTCATTAAAATTCCCTTTACAAAATGTGTGTGTGTGTGTGTGTGTGTGTGTGTGTGTGTGTGTGTGTGTGTGTGTGTGTATGTATACAGAGACAGAGAGAGAAATGGGATACAGGGAGAAATGTGGGAAGGAGAGAGACAAGGAAAGAAGGAGGAAGGAAGAAAGAGAGCTATGAGCCAGAGCCTGGGAGAGAGACACACACACAGAAACAGGCTAAACTGAAAAGTTCATTAAACCTGGAACTTGGCCCAGGAAAGAATAATAAGGGTGGTCTAATTTAAAAGGATCTTTTAAGCCAGCTAAAGTGCTATTGTTTCACTATATAAATTTTTTTCCTGATACACATTGACATGTTTAGGAGGAAATGTTATTAACTTTCTAATAACTCAGTTATTTTTAACTTGTTAGTCACAATTCCAGTATCTTTGAAAAAACAAGATATATTTCAAAGGACAAACTAAATTTTAAAATAAAAGTCCCTGAGAGAAGGAAAATAATGGTTATTATCAAAATTGCTTCTAAGGAAAAGTACAATAACTGCTGATAAAAGATATAAATGTAAGTCAGATTAATTGGGTTAATAAACTATTACTCATTTGTGCTATGCACTTTGGAATATTCTACCTTTTAACTGATGGCTAAATACCTACATTAAAGAGAGATATAATTCACAGAGTAGTTCATTTTATTACCCTGTGTATATGTCTTACCCCATACTATTATGTTATAATATGACAATTATAAATTTCAACACATTCCACACCTAGGACCTAATTAAATAGTCATAAGATATATTTCAATTTTATATACTGTTAACATGTCAAAGATTTTGTGGAAGGTTGAAAGGAGCATAATCAAGAAATTTAAAAGTGCATTTGTTTGTTTAGAAACAGAATTCAAATACACTTAGAATTGTTAATACTAATTAAAATACCCATCACATAAAAACTAAGATAAGACCTATGCTGGAAAGGAGACAAATATGATTTTTCTTATGTATATTAGAAATTCTTATAGTAGAGAATATTTCTTGTGCTACAATCAAATAGTTATCTAAGTACTCATATGATATTAAAATTGAGATCTCTGAATCTCAACTTTTATTTAGTCGTATTATTGATACTCTAAATTCTTATTTAAAAATTGTCATGGTATCAAACATATGGTAAGATTTTGGAATTTTGAATTAGTCAGATATTTTTTGCTTAGGAAACTGTGTTTAAAGTCTGCAGATTTTTTTTTCTCTCTGAAGACTTATAACCAACTCACAAAGCTTATTAGCCTTATACAGAAAATGAAATAAAAATAGTGATTACCAAAGAGTTTGACCTGAGTTAAGTAACTAGTAAAAATGAAAACCCACACAATATAATTCCTCCAAAATAAATTAGTGATATTTGTCAGTGTTCATACTGATTAATCTATATTTTTCTTCTTAGCATTTCTAAAACTTCTATGAGAACTTAATTATGAACTAAATTTAAATTAAATTAGCTATGGAATTAAAATGATGATATAAATATAGTTTTAAGTAGTTACATTATCTTTTACCTTTCAAGTCAGGCAGACAAATAGGCAATAAAGAATGAGAAATTATTCACAGTAGAACCCTATTATGTATGTTCTAAAAAGAATCCAAATACATATGATCGTGTTCCCAAAACCTTAATAAAAGTGTGCAATAATGAACATAGCTTTGTTCCTCCTTCAAAAAGAGTAGAATCATAAAAAGATTCCTATATATAGAGAGAAATAAAATAAATAGGGAAAAATTACTAAATGGAAAATAAGTAGTTAGATATGATATTTTACTTCACATTTTCAATGATGTTGTAAAATATTTACATTTCCTTAGGCTAATGCCACGTTGCAAACAACAGGCATGTCAAATAAGATGATTAAACAACCTGTAGAGAAAAATAAAATTTTTGATGCTTAAATTAAAGAAACATCACTAAAATAAATTATTCTTAAAAACTGCAAATGTGATATGAGCTTCCAATGCAAGAACAAATAGGAAAGGATTTCTAATAGTAATTTCCTTGATATATCCAAGTGGTCATCCTAGAAAATGTTTATACACTTGGGTTATGAAGTAAGATAAAAGAAATGAAGTTTATGTAGTAATATTGTGATTAAAAGGAAAGGAGAATTTTAATTTTTAGTATATCATTTTATCCACTTTGGTTAAATATTTTACAAAGCGAAATTAACATTTGTAATCAAATTAGGACCACCATTAAGTTGGAATAATTATTTGCAACCAGAAAGGCAAATATTTAGATACACAGATTTTAAATAGTACTCATGTTTGGGCACCAAACTGTATTTTTTTTTTCTAAAGGTGCTGCTGAAGATTGCCAAGGGTACAAGAATGACTACACAGAGCAACTAATGTTAAGTAGGATAACACTTCCTCAGAATTCAAAGGAATATATCCCAAAAGTTCCATGAATAGAGAAATCTCATAAAACATTTCTGTTCGATACTGAGAACAGAGAGGAATAAAAATTAGATAGGGCCACTCTCAAAGCAAGAAGAATGAGGATTAGATGAAGAGACATCAAGACAAACCCGCTTAAGTTGAAGAAACTGGACTCAATGTGAACCTTTTAAATGCCTCTGTGTGAATACTAGTTACACTGAGGATCCTAACTACAACTAGATTCAGTTGGTCTCCACTGACATTACATCGCTTTCTGAATTCCTCTCTTCTTGCTTTTCTCTTCCCAGCCCTCCAGTGTTGTTCTCTCATATTATTCTCTGCACAATGTCCTCCTTCTTGGCTTTACTATTTCTACATCCTTCACTGTCACAGTAAAGCCCTCATTTCCTAAGGTAAACGGGGTTCTGTCACAAAGTCAGACTACTGTGTTCTAAACTCCAGCTCCAAATAGCATGGGTAGCTTATTTAACTAATCTGTACTTCAATTTTTCAATCTGTAAACTAGAAATAAAAATAGTATCTACAGGCCAAGCAGGGTGGCTCACACTTTTAATCACAGAGGATCACTAGGTGAGGCATTTGCGACCAGCTTCGGCAACATAGCAAGACCTCACCTCTACAAACAACAAAAAAATTCATCAGGTGTGGTGGGTGAGATGAGAGGATCACTTGAGGCCAGGAGTTCAAGATTACAGTGAGCTATGATTGCGCCACTGTACTCCAGTCTAGGTGACAGAGCGAGGCTCTGTCTCTAATAAAAAAGTACCTACATAAAGAGTCAATCTCAATTATTAATTAACGTAGTTTATACTAAGGTGACTTAATTAAACAAAATGTTTAACCCAAGGCAAACTTTGAGAAAATCATAGTAGAAAGTGGTTTTGATCAGTCCTTATTCCTCAACAACTCTAAACTAGAACTTTCCCAGTCCCTTTGTCAGAACTAGTTCTTATACTGAATCTCTCAAGCATAAAATCTGTAATATTTGGAATTAACATTCTAGCCATCAATCATCACATCACCATTCCACATTTTGTAAGTGGGGCCTACTGTATCTACTATAACAACAACGAGCTCTTTTATGACTTGAGCATTTGGGTTCATTCAAGTGAGCCTTGTATATTTGAGCTATAAAATAAGAATACCAAAATGTAGGCAGCCTCTTACTCAAACCCAATATTGAGTCCAATGCAACATGTTGCTTGGTTAGTTGGCTCATTTAGTAAGAGAACTCCCTCTACTTGGAGCTCTCTTATTTCAGGGCGACTATACTTAAAGAAAAACCTCACCATTGAGTACTGTAGCTGAGGTAAGTTTTATATATTGTGAAAATTATTTTTCACAGGTTTCTAGGAAAATCATTTTTACCAAGTCAAGTGATCACTCCAGCACCATTTTGCTGGACTTCACTGTTAACAGTTGATGTAATTACATTACCCTTGATATTTTCTCCTTCAACTGTTTGGCCCTATACTTTTCTGACTCCTTTTTAGTTCACTCTTTATCAGACTATTTGCCAGTTCATCTTTTTCAGCCCATTTTTCAAATTTACACATTTCTTAAAGTGTTGTTACCAACTTTCTCTTTCATTCTGTCCCAAGTGATTTTTATCTAATTCCATAGCTTCATCTGTCACTTCAGTGCTGGAGGCTCTGACCTTCAGCTTTTAGTTTCTTGTAAGTCCTACCACTCACATTTCCAGCTGTCTTCCAGCCATCCCCAAGAGCATGTCCCACCAGTACCTAAAACTCAGTTTATCCAGACGTTACAATTACTCTCCTATCTGTTTTTCTTATAATCATTATCAGTGAATATCTAAAATGTCCACAATCTATTTTCTTGTTAACTGTCCTGCCTGTTCTTGGATGTCTGTTAGCTGTAAATACCTTTTTGATCTTAATTGGTTTCATCCACTGCTTTAGGCCATTCTTTGTTTTCTAGCAAACCCTCCTTAGTGATCTGTCCTTTACTCTGTGCTCTGAAACTGCAGCCCAACCCCACGCATTACCATTTCCCCATGCCCCAAACTCTATCTTGGGAGGGAACCTAGACTCTTACTTGCTTAGAATGTGTTAGAGGAAGTAAATTATTTTTCTATTGGCATATATTTAGAATTATTTGGGTAATTTTTAGGTAATGCTTTTAAAAATCCATTTTAATTTTGTGCATTTTCAATAATTTTTAGCCAGATTTATTGCATATAGTATAATTTACATAGGTAAAATTCACACAGTGTAAGTGCAAAGTTCTGTGACATTTGACAAACATTTTTAGTCATGCAACTTCACCACAAACAAGAAACAGAATATTATTGTCATCCCAAAAAGTTCCCTGATGCTGCTTGCTGTCAGTCTTCTCTTAACTAGCTCAGGTACCACTGATTACATTTATGTCTAGCTTTTTCTTTTTCTTTGGTAATATTTTTAGACTAAAAAGTTACTTCTTTGAGGCATAGCAAAAGAAACGTAACAAAGCTGTAGAAACTACACAGTTAAAATCGTATTCTAGAATTTAGTACTATGGTTCTCAGCACAATTAAGTTCTTAACAATAATAATGCTTTGTAAATAGCAGAAATTGTGCTAAGACCTTTGCATGTATTATGATTGTCACTGAATCAGCACAACTATATGAACCAGGACTTCTTCTTTTCTATTTTACTTATTAGAAAATTTGTACAAGATCATATAACAAGTAGGTGGCAGAGAATTACCTGTCTTTCTCTAAAACTCATGATCTGAAATACTTAGTCATGAAATGACTCCCCCCTCCCCATCTCTCTCCCACAGACACAGAGTCTATTTGTTTTTTCATTTTTTCTTTTTTCAGCATCTTCCCTTCCTTTTGACATTTTCCTCTTTTTCTTTTTCCTTTTGACATTTTCCTCTTTTTCTTTTTCCCTTTGACATTTTCCTCCTTTTCTTTTTGAGCTGCTTCTCTTCTTTGGTCTTTGTTAGTTTGGTAATGTCTCAACTTACTTCCCTTTGAGCCCAACCTTAGACCATAATATACTCATTCTTTAATCTTTTTAGAGATTCCTTCTGATTCTGCTTTATTCTAATCAGGCCTATGAACCTCCTCCAACTTCTGCATAACCTGTAATTTATCCATGTTCTCTGTATCAGTTATGCCATGTAATTGATTAATCCAATTACTTTCACTCCATGTCATTTTGCTCTCCACCACACTTTGCCTTTCCTACTATTCCTGTTCTCATTCTCACCCTCACATCCCATACACCAGTCCCTCAAGCTTTCATGCAAGATGATAAAAAGACAAACCAATATCTAAGCAACATTCTTTTCTTCAGCTAAATAATAACCCAACTTAAATTTTCTTAGAAATCATCTCTAATGTAGCATTATTCATGTCAACTTACCTTCTTACATATTAAACCTTGACAATCCTTTTTATTACAATGTCATCATTATATATATAAATGTATAGAGCTTTAGAAGCACAAGGAGGAAGAAAGGGATCACAGAACAATTATAACTTAAATGCACCTTGTTCTAATGAACACTTAGTAATATCGTGTTCATGTTAATACTCATTAAATACTTGATTACAAACTTGACTTATTATGTACTTAAAAATACATATATAATATTTATATATACTGTTTCATTTTAACTCAATTTAACAAATATATTTTAATCATAACTACCATCTAGTACTACCCTTAATTCATTCATCTCCCAAAACTTTCTCATCCTTCACCAACACTTACATGTCTTCTCACAAAAAAAACCTTGTAGTATGCCTTACTATAATATTAGTATGCTTCAAAATAGAGCAACAGAAACTTGTTTTATTGTTCTTTAAAGAAAGCAAGATTATTGTTATTTTTTTAAATCTGGAATTGAGTAATTTAGCTGTTTTTGATGCTAAAACAACTAAAGTGGTCACTAAGTATAGTCCAATGCCCTATTCTATTAAAATAAATTTTCTCTCTTTTTAAACAGTCCTAGAAATGGTTACCGCCAAACCTCTTACTAATTCATTGTTTATATATTACTAATATATTAAATTTAGATTAAAAATCCTACTGTAAAACCCATGACCTTGCCTATAAACACAAGTAAAGAGAAAAGAAGCATATTTGCCTAAAAAATAACCTTCTGGTATAATTTGAGTTGTGATAATAATTAATAAGAGCTACCATTCTTTGACTATCTACTACGAACAAAACTTTGTAACCAGTTCTTTACAGATATTACTTTCAATTCTTTCAAATTACAAAAGAAATAGAAATAAGTGTTCCTAGTTTCTATGTCAATAAAATTTCTCATATAAATGACGCATATGCATATAATTTATTTAGTCATTTTCCCATTATTTAACAATCATGATATCATCTTTGCTATTGTTACAAATAATGCTTTAGTGAACTTATGTACATACATTTTTTTATTTGAAACTCTATTTCTGCCAAGTCAAAAGTCTGTGAACATTTTTAAGGTTCTCGAATTACATTGCAAAAAAGCTTTATAGAAAGATTATACTAAACTACACTGTTACATTCTTTAAATTTTAGAATCGGGTGCAAGTGTATGTTTCTTTGCACTCTCACCATATTTTTTTCTCTCTCCATGAAAGCATCACCATAGTTTTTATTATTTTTTAATAGATGTAACATGGTACCTCATTTTAAATAATATTCATTTGTTTGGTTCTGATTGAAATAAATTTTTTTTCATATATTTACTTACCACTAAATTTCTTGTTTAGGGACGTGTCTATACACATCCTTTGCCCATTTCTCTATTAGAGCTTTAAAACATATATAAATTATTTGTATAAGTTATTCAGTTGTTAAGGCTCTTAATACTTTAAGTTGCAGCAAATGTGCCCCCAATTTGTTGTGTGCCTCTTAACTTATTTACGATGATTCTGACATTCTGAAGTTTATACCTGCTACATTGCAGTCAGAGGTCTCTCTCTTTCATTGCTTTTATTTTTAGGAAGGCTTTCTTTATCACAGAAACGATCTTTTATGCTTTCATTAAAACATAATCAACCCTTAATCTAGCTGGAGTTCATTAAGATAATAAGTGTTCAGCAAGCAGCCCAAATTCACATCCCTAGTGACTGGCAGATCCTGGGTTACAATCCACACTGGCCTGATTTCAATGCTCTGGCTATTTTCACCCCACTAGGTTGCCTCAGAAATGGTAAAGTCAAGGGTGCAGGGGCAGTAGAACTGACGCATAGGTTTATGTAACAGTTATCTCCTCTACTGGTGACCACAAATGAGTATATTTATAATGCATATAAAAATTAAATCTAGTTCATAGAGAGAATGCCTACACATCAGTATACATGGCACCAATGCATTTAATTAAAAATAAAATTTAACTTTTAATGTATTTTCATAAAATAATAAAGTAACAGCTTCCCTTATATAGAGCTTATCCTGTATTGGACACAGTTTTAGGTGTTTTGCGTATTATATATTTGCTAATTTCATCTTCACAATAACTCTTTGAGATAGTACTATTATCATGCCCATTTTACAGATGAGAAAGCTGAGGCACAGTGAATAATTTTCACAAGATCACAGAGCAAATAAGTGATGGAGTTAAGCAGGCAGTTTAGTACATTGCTTCCCAGACTAATGTTTTGTTGTTTTTTTTTTTTTTGAATTGTTGTCTCACTCTGTCACCCAGGCTGGAGTGCAGAGGCACACTCACGATTACCCCAGCATTAACCTGCTGGGCTCTGGCGATCCTTCCACCTCAGCCTTCCAAGTAGCAGGAACTACGGGCGCGTGCAACCACGCCAGGCTAATTTTTTTGATTTTTTTGTAGAGACGAGGTCTCACCAAGTTGCCCGGGCTGGTCTCAGGCAATCCACTCGCCTCAGCCTCCCAAAATGCTAGGATTATAGGCTGAGCTGCCGAACCTGGCTCAGACTAACATTTCTTACTGTAACAAATATTTTCCCTAATAGCTGAAATTTGGGGGGACAAAGTGAAGGTGGACAATAGGCTATGTAAAATGGAATGTTATGGTATTCAGAACACATGAATAATATATTAAGAATTTAGGGCAACGCCTTTGGGTTCCCTCCCACTGTGGGAGCTTTTCTTTTTTTTGATTATAGACTTCCTAGTGTCCAGAACTGTAGCAAATTTTTATTGTTTATAAGCAACCAAGTCTTTCATTTAGCAGTACAAATGGACTAAGACAACACAAATAAAAAAAAAATACTGTAATTGTATTAACTTTGAGAAAGTTTCCTTAGCTATCCCTAACAGGAAGTAGGGATATTTTATTAAGTATTAAAATTACAACACAAAATATGTTACTTATTTCCAATTAAGAAGTGTTTGAAATCTACTCAACTTGAAAGGTTAAGCTTCTCAAATTAACATTAGTATCTGACAGACCAATGGATCAGTCTGAAGTAATAATTTTTTTTACATATTTTCTAAAGCTTTTTAAGTAGCACAGAATCAACTATAATAATAATTTAATCATTATTCAACATAATAACATAACAATAATAAATACCACAATAATAACGATTAACTGAAGGAACTGATGAGAAATATGACTGACAAAACATCTTTTGATGTTGAGATCACTTTGCGAATAAAATTCATACAGGCACTAAGATTGCTGGATGCTCTAGACAAAGTCTGCACGTAATTCTGAAAATTTGTGTAGTTGGAACTTGAATTTAGAAACATCAGTAGATGGTGCTTTTTTGTAACGTATCAAATAGTATTTTTTAAATCTCTTTTTGTATTAGATTTGTTTAACAATATTCTAAAAAAATTAGATTGTCATATAAAATTTCATAAAAGTAAATAATCTACATCCTACATCCTAATGAAGCACACTATTTCTCATTTAAAAGAAACTTGAGCTGGGTGCGGGAGCTAACACCTGTAATCCCAGCACTCTGGGAGGCCAAGGCAGGAGGATTGCTGAGCCCAGTAGTTCAAGACCAGCCTAGGTAACACAGGGAGACCGTGTCTAGACCAAAAAAAAAAAAGCTTGGAATAATGGCACATGCCTGTAGTCCCAGCTACTTAGGAGGCTGAGCTGGGAGTATCGCCTGTGCCTAAGAGGTTGAGGCTCCAGTGATAATGACACTGCACTCCCAGTCTGGATGACACAGTGAAACCCAAACTCAAAAAAACAAAAACAAAAACAAAATAAACTTGATTATAACTTTCAAATGCTCAACAAATTATTTTTAAAGATTTTTAAAGTTTAAAGATGTATAATCAACTCCATTCTCCCATTTATTATGTAAAATGATATTGTAGCGACTGTACTTAGATCCAGTCACACAATTGAAAGTCCAAGAATTGTGGCTTAAACATAAAATATACACTTTCAATTGATATGTCAGTGAAATGGCTAGACTTATGACATTATTTTCCCATCATGTTTTGGGTTAAAGTATTAACGGGTGGGGTTGATAAAGAAAAATAACTAACTCGCATATTCATTTGAGAGGTGAATGACAGGCTAATAGAAGTATTACCTTTTATTGGTCATACACTACAGTCAGTTTTTGGAAAGCCTTAATATCAGCTTAATTTTATTAAACAGGTGAGGTCCATTCTGAATTGCTTGTCACAAAATTCACTCCTTTCATTCTAAAATCATTTCCTTTTTTTTTTTTTTAAAAATGTTTTCTTATTTCTCTGTCATTTTCTCTTTTCTCTTATTTCTTTTGAAATAGAGTTTTCATTTATCTCTGCTTAAGTGAATTTGTGGAATCTTCAGCACAATGCTGGCTAATACAGACCATGTCACCACTTAAAGTCTTGGTGGGATCGAGAAGGGAAATTTAGAAAACTCAGACTTCAGCTTCTCCCCACCATGAGGAAAAAAGATATCACAGGTCTATAGCTACAGTGACAATTTTCAAAGTTTATGCTAAGAAAGACTTCAAAAACATTCTCCTTCTTCCATACATTTAAACATTCCACATATGGCCTAGATATCACTGATTTTTTCATAAGAAAAGTTGCTGCCATTATTAGTCGTCTCTTCTTCAGAATCTCTGAACTTCCTCAACCAAGTTCTTTTCCCCTGCCTTTATGCATATCATGAAGATTCTTTTGTGCAACCTCCAAGTTGCACCTCGGAATTTTCTTCTTCCTCTAAGCTTAATTGTTATATTCTTCTCCTTATTTTGTCACTACCAATTTATATGGCTCATTCCTTCCTTACCCCAGCACTCATTCTTTTAACATTTTCGCGTCTGTATTGTCATCCTTTTTCCTGAGCTTCTTTCCCCAGTTCTTTCTGCATAGCTTAGGAACATCCTATTCTGTTCCACTGTAGATTCTAAAACCCTCTTCTTTTTATTTAAATTCAATATACCCTCAGCCGCATCAGAAAGTTCATTTCCCTTCTTGTCATGAATGGAATATTGATCCTTCAATAAGAGTACCACTTCCCTCAGAAACATTCTGAGGGGAAGTGGCTCAAAATCCTGTGCTTTTTAAGCCCAGAAGTGGTGTTAGCACTCTTCTAGGTTTGCACTGCTACTTCCACATGTTTACGTTTCTAATTTCATGGAACCTCTATGTGTTTTATGTTTATACCATTACTCTTCTTTGCTGTTATCATTCACATCCCAGGCAATTTTCTTCATCCTTTTCCATCAAGCTTAGGTCTTTAATGACTTCAATGTCTATATAAAAATTTTAGCATCAAAGTTTGCTGCTTTTCTTGTATTCTTAAACTGTAATCCATTCTCCGTTTTAGAAACCCACTCCCAAGATCAAATATTGCATCTTTATATTATTGGAAACTACCCAACATCTGAAGAATCCCGTCTCTGGTAACAACCTGCTCAATTTGCTTCCCTTGTCTCAGATATCCCACAAATTCTAATTCTTCCATTGAATCCTTTTTCTCCTAAATCATCAAAAATTCTGCAAGCTTTCAGATGCCAACAAGATTTAACAGGATGAATATCCTCCTCGATCCATTTGAATTACTTCAGTCACCTTCCTTGTTAGCCATCTTCAACATATTATCTTCTCTTTTTCTTTGTTATAACTGCCCACAAACTTCCAACCTTGGTTCCAAATGATTACATCCAAAGTGTGCTCGTGAGCCAATCACACAAACTTAGAGAACCAATACTACTGCAATACAGGGTACCCACTCAGCTAAACTATAGCTGTTATTCCAGATGTGCCTGGTGAGCTTCCTCTCTCATCATTTCATGGTAGCTACCCTTAATTTTGCAATTTCCCCAAACCATCAAGAAGCTTAGTTTACATTCACTACCTTTAATTTTTTTTCTTTTCCACCTCCCTTCCCTTTTCTTCAATTTGGTTTCACTCCCAACAACTTCACTAAAACCAGTCCGGCAAAGATCACTATTGACTAGTTTTATCATTTAACAATATATTTGTCTTCTCTGGAATTTGTGTTTGCTGATTATACCCCTTCTTGAAATGTGCTCCTGTCTTGAATTCTCTTCTTTCATGGATAGCATCTCTCTTTAAATAATTCTTTTCAACATAGTTTTCTGGCTATTGTCCTTTCATCCATCCTTTAAATGTAAACAAATGTTGGTGATCCCCAATTTTGATTCTTGGTTCTTCGTTCTCTTCCTATGCTATTAACAATTCCATTCATCCCAATTGCATCACTTGCATGATGATATTCTACCAGAGTCTACTTCTCTAGCTTAGACTTCTCTCCTAAGTTCCAGACTTATACATCCAATTACCTTTATTATATATGTATACTTTAATATTTCAAATAAAGCTTAAGCTAAACCCATCCCCAAAGTGAACATTTTAATCTTAAAATTTAACAACCTAGGTCCTCTACCCTAATAAAATGTACCACTGTCTCTCCAAATATTTCAGTCACCTGAGATTATCATATCCTCCTCTTCCTGTATCATAACATCTAATGAGTGACTAAGACTTATTGATTATACATCTTTAAATAACTTCACATGTATTGATTGCTTCTATTAATACCTTAATTCAGACCATTATCATTTCTTAACTGATCTATTACAATATTCTCATAAATGATCTCTCTGCTTATATCACTCCAGTCCATCTTTTATATGCTGCCAAAGTAATCCTTCTAGAAACAAATATCTGACCTAGTTACTCTGTTGCTTTAAATGCTTCAATAACCTACACAATATTCATAAATCCAGTCTCTGTCTACTTTTGCCTAAACTCGTTTGAAGCCATTAGCCGTATTATTTCCTTTACTTGAAATGCTCGCTACACAAGAGCCCAACATTTCTGTAGCTTTTAATATTCAACTCAATTCTTCCACAAAGACTTTCTTAAACTAATATCTATCCTTCCCAGGTCAAAATGATCACCATCTTTTCTGAAACCACTGTCTTTTCTCTCTTGAATTATCTTATAGCGCCTCCTTAATTATTACATTTATTTGCTAGACTCACATTAGAATAAGTCAGCAAGGATAGGGAATTATTTTGTGTGTCCTATTATTTCCAGCACCTAGAACAACACCACATATGTTTAATAAACGTGTGTTGAATGAATGTTTCAGTTTCAGGTCAAGAATTGCATTTTCGTGAAACTTTTTCTGACCATCTAGTTGAAATACATTTTATTTTACTTTATAGCTTTGTAGAATATATTGTTAAAATAATCCATATTGGCACATAAACATAGCATGTGAGCCACATCTCTCAGCCCCTCAGTAATACTGATAGCTTCTTTAGGGTATGCGTTAGGTCTTTGGTGTTCTCCACAGTCTAGAATGTTGCTGAACTCATGTTAAAAATCAAGTACTTTTGGAATTATGTCAAAAAAACCCAAAAAACAAAAAAATTAAAAACAATTTTAAGTTTAAAATAAGTTTGAAAACAGATTATGGTTAATTTGTTAATTTAATGTATATATGTATATATAGCATACATACACATCATTTGCAGTTTGCTATCCAGTTATGGAAAAAATCACACATATATACATATTACATTAAAAATTAATCATTTTATGTTATCCATCTAATTGGAACAATTGGTGTTAACAGGTATATAAATAAAAATGCTCACGAGATGTAACATTTGTTATATTAGAGAAGAATGAAAATTATAAAATGAGTAAAAAATAATAAAATAATTCTCTTAGAACACATTAGATAAATAAAATCATATTAAAGAAAAGCAGTAGAAGAGACAGACCTGCATATCTTCTCCTTGTGGAGTCCACTTCTTCTGTGGTCACATCGTGTAATGGACAGACATAGACAAAGGAGATGGGAGTGAGTGGATGTACTCAAAAGGTAAAAAGTGACACTGAAGGAAAGGGCCTCAAATCATTTTGAGAAAGAATCCTGTGTACAGTTGTAGGGAAGATATAATAAAATGGACACCATAAAAAAGAATACATAAGAATTGATGGCAAATTGATTAAACTACCACAGGTTAGCAGAAATGGACAAATAAAGTTAGTGTAGAAATAAAGAGCATTCAAAAGCTTATAATTATTAACGTATGGCAAATCCTGAACACTGATGCTAAGGAAAGATACTATTAGTAAAAACAACATTACCATTCAATACATTACTGAATCCATTTAAAATCTGTGAAAAATGTTTTAGAATTTTTAATTATCTGAAGAAAAGGATTTAATTGAGTCATCATAAAAAAGAGCAATAAAAATAGTTTCAATAGATTTCTATGTCTTTTATGCTTTCCCAGTGCATACATGAAAACAAAGTATGATCATCAGGTCGGTATTTCTTTGAATTACTTCAATATAGCAACATATTATCATAAAATACCATGAAGTAATAAGTATAGTACAACTCACTATAAAAAGAGTGGCTGAAATATATGACTTTATTTCAGTATTAAAAATTCAAATAAACTTCAATGTAGATACTTTTTATTTGATCATATTCTCTTATAAAGCCCATTTATTCAGTACATTCTTATAAACACCACATTATAGCTCATTAAATTTCTATTAAAATGTATCCATCCAAATCCAACATCTACTATAATAGATATGGAACATGTTTTGGAAATGCTTCTTTCCCTTTGGCTAATGGAGTTCAGATGACATTTTTTTAATACAGGGACTTGAAAGCAAGAAAATGCCTGGTAATGTCAGCATTTTAAGAAAACATTTCTTCCAAAAATATTAGTGAGTTGGTACTAGTATGATTGACACAGATGAACAATGTACCATAAAACAAAAATCTTCTATTTTAATTACCCACTTAGCTTTGGACCAAATAACACAAAATTCTTAAACATCACATTTACTTCTGCAAAAAATGTATCATTGTTTCCGAGTGATTCATAGAAAGGCATATTGTATCAAAATATACATTATTGAAATTATAGCTCTTCAGAGAATTATTTTTTATAACAAATTTATCTCTTTGTATGAATAGTGAGAAAATGATAAGTTTCCATTAAAAAAGTGCTAAGAGGACCAAAATTTCTTTTCTTAGACAAAAAGAGAAATCTTAGTATAAATTATAGAGAACTGAAAAGGAATTACACTTTTTGAAACGTAATGCCATTTTTGTTATTATACAAATATATTTTTCACATATTCAAAATTATGTTTACATTACAAAACAGACTGTTTGGACTGACCACTAGGAAAAATCTTCCTATCCTCCAAAAATGTACTAGCACTCATTAAAATGACACATACCAAAATTTCTTTTTCATTCTCAGTCCACCTGCTTCTTAAAGAGGATAAGGTGGGAAAGTCACAGATATATTAATAACATAGGCTAATGCTGAATTTAATCATATCTTGCAAAAATTTCTACATTCAAAATTTCCCTAGATACAAATTTACCATACTACTAAAACAGTTTCCTCAAATGTTAAAATGAAATTGGCACAAATTAGATGAAATACATGTTTATGTATATTCTGTATTAAAAAAATTTTTTTTTGCAAAAATAATAAAAAGTACACAAATAAAAGAAGCTTCTTTCTTTACTTAGTATTTTCCTATATCTTGAACTCCTTTATATGTTACTGATGCAATGGTTTTCATATGACATGGATTCAAAACATTAAAAATTCTTCTCCACTCACTCATTAATGTATTTTAGTGAACAATGGAAGCACACGGAGTTCAAGTGACTTACCCAGTGTCAGAATACAAGTTCGGTGGCAGAGCCAGAAATAGAACAGAATTTTCCTGATTACTCGGTCAACTTTCCTTCTATTAGGTGTTATATGACCCAGTAAAAACATGTGAAATAAAAGTTAAACAAGGAAGAAACAAAAATTCTCTCATGGTGACACCTGAACTGGACATTTTGCTATAGAGTATTTAATTAGAAATGTTTTTTAAAAGTGGTACATTCTAAGACTGTCAAGTTATTCACCAATGCTTTTATTATTGTAAGGAATATGGTTACATTTATCTTAGAATCAGCAATTTTAAAAAGTCTTTTAGAAAATAATACAAAATTTATGTTACTCATAAGGGAGTGAAAATGAAATATTTTAATAATGACCTCACTATTAACTACTAAAAGTGTCAATTAAATCATTTTTCCATTGTTTATGTGAATGTGATGCATTAATAAATAAGTCTATATAAAATTGTAACTTTAGTTAGCAGATAAAATATTCATGCAAATAATAAAATCTTAATGCATTACTACAGTTATGTCACATATATTTAAAATTTTTTTTGATTTTTTTTGTGGTTACAGTTTTATTATGTAACTATTTGCATTAAACAGATTCACTTTAAAAGAGAAACTCATAGTCAACTATCTCACTTAAGCAGCTATATCTTATGTAAATGGATATAAATAAATAACTATTTTGGATACAGTATTATCATGAGTATCAGACTTCAGTGACTCTTGAAAGAAACTAAAAGGACTCCTTCCACTATTTCCATCCTTCCACCTTTCCTTTGATCATTACCATTCCACAGTCAAATATCCTATTTTTCACTGATGCTAATGGAGGTTCTAACGAGAACACTTTATCTTTTATTTAACCAATAACCAGTTGTCAGTCACTTCCATAACCAATAAACCAACGAATCATTTAACCAATAGCCAGTAAAGAGTGATTAAGGATAGTAAAAAGTATACTTTCTCTTAGGTGCCCAGTACTGCCACAATTATGGCTTAGAAAACGTGAAGACTTTGTTAAAAAAAAAAAAGTATAAGATTTGTATTTGTGTTAATGCCACCTTACAAAATAAAATCTTTTTGCAAATTACACTGAAGAAAAAGACATAAGATATAATGAATATAATGAATAAACTCATAAGTACCATTGCATCACTTGTGGTATATTATTTTTCAACAAATATTTAAAAATTTAAGATATCATCAAATTGCAAACTCTAAAAAGGATGGGTTTTTATTCAAGTAAAATAATGCTATACATACATACTAACTAAAGCTGTTTATAGTTTTTCCCTTTGTAAAATTTAAATATAGCAAAGAGTACATGTGCAGGTTTGTTATATGGGTATATTGCATAATGGTGAGGTGTGGGCTTCTATTGACCCCGTTAGCCAAATAATGAGCATGGTACCTGACAGGTAGTTTTTCATACCTTGTGTCTCTCCCTATCAGCAAGTATAACACAATGGTAAGTATCTGTGTATCTGAATATAGAAAATGGGCAAGAAAAATACAGTATTATAATCTTATGGGATCACTGTCAAATATGTGTCCATCATTGACTAAAACATTATGTCGTGTGTGACTATGTATATGTGTGTGTATAAAATCATTTTTATTATGCATATTTGCTTACAAAGTAATCTCATGAGAATGAGTATACTGCCAGTGTTTACAAAAAATTTTGCGCAAATATAAATTCTTCTTTTGCCAATGTATATTTCAATTGAATGAATATCTCAAGTTCAAACAGAAATTATCGTCTGTAAACAGTTTTATTAAAAAGGCAAAAACATGGGATCTGTTTATTCATAAGTGCAGTTTTCACCAAGGTGTGCAATATTTATTTGAAACTTTGTTGAGAGGCCGATATTCTCACTTATCACCCTCTACAACAGGCATACACTTGGCCCTATTATCAGATTTAATCGTACTTGAGCTATGTTCGAACAAGCATTATGTTAACAAGGATCCTGACACAATGAAATCGAAGCCTGAAGATTTAAAGTATACATTAGAACTTGCACATAATTGAAAGATAACTACAGTGTGAGGGTTTATTAAAGGTCATAGAATCTTAGAATGTTTCCTTTGGGGGAAGGAAAGATACCTTTCTAAAAAGAAGCTTACATAAGCATCTATTAGTTGGAAGTCTTCAGTGACACAGAGTTAGGATAGATCACGATTATAAAAACAAAATGTTTCTCAGGTTTATAGATGACAAACTAAAATTTCTCCTCTGTGACAAAAACTTTTTGAAAATTTCCTCAATCCAAATGATTAGACCTAATGGTTTCTAAATTAATTGTTTCCCATAACTTTTTCAACAACCATAAAATTACTGAACATTTATAACCATTTCAACCTATTAAACAAGGTAAAATCTTTTAAAATATTGATATTTTAAAAAATTCACTAAACTTACACAAAAGGTTGTTTTTTAAACGTCTTCTTTCTTAAGGCATTCTACGATGTTTTCCTGAAATCTGACACCTAATGCATTTTTAAACGTAGGAAAAAAAGAGTATGTACTGAAGAAGTTTAAAATCACTTATTCCCAAACCATAGCATGCTCTTTATCACACAAAAAATATGAGTACTGAAGAACAGACTTGGGCTTACAAACTTATCTGTATGTTCAGTGGAAACTGAACCACCTTTAAATGAGCAACTAAGTTTATAAATAATGAGATTTCACCTTAAGTAAAGGAAAACATGTCTATTATCAAAGAATGTTATATTTATTTCTGAAAGTGTTAGTAGTATTCAATTTCCAAATTCTATCAGAAGATTTGTTATGTAAAACATTTATATAATTTGTCTTAATCTTTTCATGAAGAATAAAATACTTTCTTTCTAAAACAATCCAGAAATAATCCAAAATTACTGAACTACTAATAAGGACCAAGAACACAATTGATTCCTTTTTCCAGATTGGATGAATCGAACTAGTGTCTAATAAGAAGGCTGATTTAGAATACTGCTTTAGACTGAAGTAAGTTGTTTCTACTTTTAAGACATCTTAAAATATTCAACAACAAAGGAAAACAAAAGTATAAAATATTAAAGCACCCAAGAAAAAAATTTTACAGTATAAAATTCACTAATAAAATACTTCATTGAATATTTACTTCTACTTAAAATAAATATTATAAAACATAATTCCAAAGGTGAAACTAAGTTTGAAAAAATTCCCTACCTACACCTTAATTACAAATTCCATGAAAAATACAATCTGGAAATGTCCATGTTGGAAAAAAAATTAAAGGCTAATAAATTAACTAAATCATATCATACTAAGATTAGGGACTTATGTACACATTAAAATATTATAGTAAGCAATAAAACACAACTTGTTACTCTGAATATTTTCATTTGTCAAAATATTTTACAACCATGCAGTACACCAGTAAAGTGTTTCACTGCCCTCATTTTTACAAAAAACCATAGACTTATTTTCCATAGAAGACACAGTAAGGCAAAAACATCGTCATGGTTTCAGAGTAATTACAATAAGGATACCTAACTCAATTCAAGATTTTCCTAGATATAATATACCCTGTCCTTAGAAAAACAAAGGAAGGCTTATAACCATTTTATGAGCAATTAACCGTTAAACATATCAGAAATCATTAAAATTATTTCTCAAAAATTCTGCATCATTTAAGTCCAAGATTAGTCTTTCTAAGAGTAGTTTTAGAAAATATGTAAAATTGTATCAGTTCCAAAACATTTATTAAGTCAAAAGAACTAATTTAAGATAGTTTTCCCTTCACTTTTTTGTACAATAAGCAAAATATGAGACTAAAATATTTTATGTAGAAATATGTTCATTTTTCAGATACATTTCTAATTACTATAAGAACAGATAAACTCACAAAGTAAAAATTATAAAATTCAATAGTTTAAAGCTTGCTTTCAAGGTTTTGTAGCATCGAAATGTTAAAGATCATAATATTCTTGTCTGGAATCAGGTTGCTCATTGAAAAAATAAACAACAGCTTATTCAGGTTTATGTATTCTTGATTTGTATTAAAAATGTTTTGTTAACTCTAACATCTAAACAAAAGCTAATCCACATTCTACAGGAGGAAGACATTAAATGACTTACTCTAAAAATTATTCAGAAAATCTCGGGTTTAAAATTATATATAGGATTCTTATATTTAATGCTGACACAACGATATTAATATGATAACATCATTATACTTCCTGGTGATTTCATCTATATTGCTGTCCATTACAGTACAGATACTGAAAGTAAATCACTCCTTTTTCTGATAATCCTCTCAAAACATCCTATTTCAGAAATATCAAGATTTAAGAATAAAATAAAATACTAGTGAATACTTAAAATTCATCCAAATACTTGCAACTTATATTCTAGACTAAGTCATGCCATTTAGAATTTTGGTTCCATTGAATTATATTTATAATAAAAATTGTGTCATTTTTATTGTTAGTATACATCCCAGAAATGACAAAATAGCAAAATTCCCAGGTATTATAAATTGTTCTTGCATAGACTTTCATAAGCCAAATTGAGAAAGAAAATAATATACTACTGGTACACAGCTGACTTTCCATCTCAAGTTTGAGTTCAAGCCCTTACAAAGTTTTTCTAATGCCACAAGTTTACCACAATAATCCTTTGATGAAGAATCTTTGAGAATTTGTAAAAGATGACTTCTTAGATTTTAGCACATAAAAATTATGTATTAAGCAGGGATTATAATTAAGATAATTAATTATAATTAGATGCAATTAAATAGAAAATAAATGACTACAAACATGTCTTCTGTAAAGCTAAGGCTTAATAGACATGCTGGAATGTAATCAACCCCCTCTGAAATTCCACCACTTTCCTCCCATTTTATCATTCCCAAGTTTCAAGAATTAAAAATATGCTCTAAATAGCCTGATTTTCTTTTAGAAATAAGCAAAAATATTTATAAAACACTAAAATCTAACATGACTTTTAATGTCCTAACATACTTACTCATGACAATTAAGGTTTGAATTTCCAAGACCAAGTTTCTTAGTATACAGGAAAGTACAAAATTGCTAAAATTGTAAAAATCTATAACCATTTTAAACAGTGACATTAAAGCACTTTAGGCTAATTTTCCATTACTGCATATATATGGTTTATATTTAATTAGAGTGCTTAAGTGATATTAAAAAGTATGGTAAACTTGAGTAAACTAATTAAAATATTTAAAGTAAATCCTTAAAATTTTGGGTTTGAGATATTTTAAAATTTTTTTAGTTAAATATTGCATTATTTCATGATTTTAGTTTCAATGTAATTTATTTACAAAGATGTATAGGGCTACAAACTTATTCATGTATCAGGATGGCAAACAAAACAAGCAAATAAATGATAGTTTATAACCAAGATAGCTCTTATCACACAATATATCAAGCAGAGATTTTTACAATAATAATTTGTTATATAAAACCATAACACAAAGCATTAACTTTGAATTTATTTTGTTTATTTAAAAAATCGTTAAATATATTAAGAAATCGCTATTTTCCTAATAGACTGATTCTTAATTGAAGATTTGAAAAACTATGTAAGACATTTTCCTTAAAACTTTATGAATAAACTTAAATTCCCCGTGATTTCGTTTTTTTTCACATTTTCATTATGTACTATTTTACTAAAAAAGAATTCACATATTAAGTCATTTACACCATGCATCTTTTCCTGCTTTCCAGACTTATTGTATTCTTCTCCTTAACAGGACTTATTACAATTGTAATAGCTCAACCATTAGTATAACTATACATTTTGCAGATGTAAGCTTTATAAGGGCAATTGCTGTGTCTGTCTTGTCTATTCCAACAACTTAGTGCCAACCATAATGCCTAGATACACAGGATGACAATAAATATGTGTTAATAAATTAATAATTTTTACACTGACATATTTTAAAATATATTCTTAGAGCTCTAACATAATATGTCACCACATAAAAATACTTTAGTCACTATTACTAGACACAGTCACTTTTAATATATCATTAGTAATACTCCATTTAAATTTTAAAATGTACTCTCACCCAGTTACTAATTAAAAGTATTACTGATTCTTCAGTTAATTATCTTTGCACTTTGCTTTTTTATCCTTTTACTCTTGTTGAAATTTTTATCTTCAATTTAATCATCTCTCTCCAGAGAAAAGAAAGGGAGAGTAAAAAAAAAATAATCATTTCAATACATTGGTAGAATCAATGGTTTGAGGAGACTCTGTTGAATTCTATGCTAATACTTTTCCTTGTGGTTGTTGACATTACTTTTTTTTTTTTTTGAGTCACTCTGTTTTCCAGGCAGGAGTGCAGTGGCACCATCACGGTTCACCAGTCTTGACCTCCTAGACTCAAGCCTTCTTCTGCATCAGTCTCTCAAGTAGCTGAGACTATCAGGCCTAGTTAGGTTTTTTATTTTTTAAAGACAAGGTCTCATTATGTTGTCCAGGCTGGTCTTGTACTACTGGACTCAAGCAATCCTCTGCCTTTGCTTCCCAAAATGCTGGGATTACAGATGTGAGCCACTGTGCCTGGCCGTTGTTGGTATTACTTTTTAGCTCCACAAAGTGTAGATATGTTATTATTGGTATTTAGTATAAATATCTCATATCACTTCCAATTAAAAGTAGAATAGCTTACATTGACAAATTTTAATATATTGAGCTTTCTGTTGTATTTTATATGGAGGAAAGTACCTTTCCATTAGGGTATTTTAATTTGAGTTAAAATAATAAAATATATAAAGCAGGTAACCATTAGTGCTTAAGTTAGTCATTTTCTCCCTGAAGGATTAATCTTAATAATCATAAAATAATTATTTTTTCTAAAATATGCATACTTAGTTTTCTAAACAAATCTTAAAATTAAGTATTCACCACTCTAATCTAAATGGAATCTACACACTATAAAGTTCACACCAAAATGAGAAAAATGAGGTACAACAAGCACACACACATTTAAAAAGCATGAAATGCAATGCTTAGTCTCATGCTTTCATGTGGTTTCCAAACCCTGACAAACCTGGCTCAGATTGCTGTTTCTTTTTCGGCAATGGTTTGTCATCACTTATTGTACCATTCACCTTTTTCTGCTGGTCTTCCCATGTAACTTCTAGTATAAATCAAAGAAAAAATCAGAACTTATCAGAAACATTAGGTAATGTTCATAACAAGAACCTAAAAATACTTCAGGGGTCTGAGGTTTTGTTTTTTTTTTTAGATATTTTCCCCAAATTTTCATATAAACGACGTAATATGCAGTTATCATTGTAAACCCAAAAATGTAACATTTCCATTGTTTTTAAATACATTTCAAAATCCAAAACACTAAAATTTACTTTTAGTACATTTCAAAATAAAATAGGGCCAAGTTATAAAGAAAATAGGGCCAAGTTAGGAAGAAAATGATAATTAAAATGGTTTGACAAGTCTTGTCTTAGTTGAAATTAAATGATATATACCAATTTATTCTAGAAATAAGCATTTTACCAAACATTGTCTTATTGTGATGAAATAGAATATTTATATAGAATTATAATGTAGAAATTTTAAAAAATATTAATAGAAAATTCATAAATACATTTCAGTATATAACATCAAATGGCTGTTTATTTTATTACCATCTTCAGTACTTTCATAATTTGACAGAAATTTTATATGCTATGAAATCATATTTAAATAAACATCTTAATAAAGGAAGACAGATACTTAGTAGTACTAGCTTGGTATCCTTAAATATGAGTTATCTGACATGTCTAAGTTTGTCTAGAATTATTTCTAGTGTGGTATAACATTCATCCACTCAACAAATACATATTCAGCACCTATTATAACTCAGACAAGTCTACATACTGGGGATATGACAGCAAACAAAATAAGCTTAAATTCCTAATCTCATAAAGTTATATTTTCATGGGAGAGAGAAATATAAACAAGACAAATAAGTAAAACGTACTGTGACTTAGATATTGATAGGTGCTAAAAAAGGACAAACATAGAGTAGGTAAGAAAAAAATAAAATGTCCAAAGAGGTAAAGAAATTTTGTATAGGATTGAGCCAGAGACGTCTTCTCTAAGAAGGCAACTTTTGAGTAAAGAACTGAAGGTACTAAGGGAGTTAGTCATATGATTATTTAGAGAGAGGGCATTCCAGGCAGAGGAACAGCATGTGTAAATGTCCTGAGGTACAGACACGTTAAATATATTCCCGAAAAGCATAGAGGTCACTGGCTGGAGCAAAATGAACAAACAAAGAAGTAGCAGAAGATGAGGTTCAAATGGTAGCTTCACGGAGATAAGAAGTGGGGGAGAACAAATCATGCAGGGTCTTTAGGTCATGTACCAAAAGATTCACTGGTCATCATTTAATGTTATTCTCATACTAGCATTAATAAATAATTATATATGTTATCACTTGCTTTTCTTTGTAATCATGTTTGTAAAGCTATACTATAAGTGGATAGTTACTATCTATGCACACTGTAATCCCCAGAAAGTTTCACCACGCCATCCATGTACAATGCTCTGGCATTTTAGCCACCTTTGGCCATAAATTGTGAAATACTAACATACTTTATAGTGTTAAGCTAAGCAAAACATAACTGAGAAGATGAAACTACTGTCAAAAATAGAAAAATATGCTATGCTGCAACATTAGATACATATAATTGTGAATACACTACTATTTTTGATTAGTTATAATATTAGAATTTACTGTATTAAGGGAGAGATTTTCCAGTTTCTAGATCTGAAATAAATGCTATTAATAATACACTTTATTCCGGTACAAGATAAATAGCTACTGCAAAGAAATTAACTTTTTGCTTTCGAAGTCTTAAAGTTACTCCTGGTTGTACAGTTTATACCCTGATTTTCCAATTAACAATCTGGTAAATAACATAGAATTCCCAAAGTAAACAATCTGGATAAAGACGCTATATTTCAGTCAACTACTAGTAGAAACAGAAATCTTAAAATCCTTAACACATATAAAATTTTCCCGATAAATTCCAAGCCTTTACTTAAGTCTCTTCTAGTCATAATATGAGGAATCATCTGTGCCTTGATCAAAGTTAATCATAGTCACACGAAAAACAGCAAACTAATTTCCCCATATTGGGAAAAATAATAAACCCACAAATATTAAAGTATTTGTTAATTCTGAATAACCTACACTTTGGGTTATCTACCAGTAAACAATATGAAAGATTTTACTAGTATTACAGAGTTGATCCTAAAATCAAATGCTACACATTTGTCATTTTAAAAAGTTGTTTCACCTTTTGCTATTTGATAAAGTTGTGATGCTCTAAAAAATAGAAGACATGCTACTTTTTGAAGCAAGATTGAGTGTGTAGAAGAAATGACTTGTTTTGATAATGGTCAGCCTGCCTATAAATTGGCAGGCAGCATCTTCTGAAAAGTGGAGAAAAAACCCTTAAAATATAATGTTAATTTTTTTGGGGGGGGGTTGGAGTCTCATTCTGTCGCCCAGGTTGGAGTGCAGTGGCATAATCACAGCACCCGCAGCCTTGACTTGCTGAGCTTAGGCGAGCCTTCCAGCTAACTGGAACTATAGATGCACGCCACCACGCCCGGCTAATTTTTTTTGACTTATTGTAGAGATAAGGGCTCACCAAGCTGCCCAGCCTGGTCTCGAACTACCGGGCTCAGGCAATCCTCTTGCCATGGCCTCCCAAAGAGCTGGGATTGCAGGCTGAGCTACTGCGCCCGGACTAATGTTTAATTTTTAAACAATTTCTTTGTGATGAGAAACATTTTAGTTAAAGATAAATTGTTTAAGGAGTCATTTGTAAGTGAAATTAACAGATATTCGTTAAAAAGTATTATATGCCAATAACAGG
Source organism: Tarsius wallacei (assembly GCA_963574415.1). Lineage (NCBI taxonomy): Eukaryota > Metazoa > Chordata > Mammalia > Primates > Tarsiidae > Tarsius > Tarsius wallacei. The sequence goes on along the minus strand of CAUYQG010189462.1, from coordinate 14,170 downwards.
AAAATTCTAATAACCACCAGTGTATGAATACTAGCCAATACAACAATGAAAGAACTAGATCAAACTATCCATGATTCATAGAAAAGGTAATAGATAAGTCATCGTGCTGAGCCACAAAAGCTGGCTTCCAGGAACATTTCCACTATTAACTAGGTAAATAACTTTAGGCAAACATCATAGCTTTTCTGACCTCTAAGTTCATTATATTTGATATGAGAAAGCTGATTTTGAAAATCTCTTATGTTATTTCCAGTTCTAAAATTATAGAGCTGCTCTTGCTTCTTGTGATCCTAGACTGATTAGTCAGATTTGATTTTGTGGAAGAGTACCTACAATGGAGATGATAAAATTGAGGCACTGAGAATTTAGAAAATGTTCCAAAAGTTATACATGTGGCAACTATTAAACTCTATATTGAAACTCAAGTGTCTGTTTTAAAACAGAATGAAAGTCATAAAAAGAACAGAATAGACTACTGAGTCATTAGTCCATTTATTACAAAAAAATGCTAGAGCTACCCATTCCTAGTTTCTTTGAATTAATAGCCCATATAGTTAAAATAAAACATTACAAGTAATCCAAAAATATGAATTTATTTTGAGGAATTATTATGTTCTAATTTTTAGAATGTTATTTTAGTTTAGTTACATTGAACATAAATAGCAAAAATATTCCTGAGCATGTAACACCTTAAAGAATCTTTTCTATTATTGGATTATTTTTTGTAACTATTGAAAAACAGAATATTATCCTTAATGTGAAATAAAATTGAAATTTAAGCACAAAGCTAGCCTATCATATCACATACCCACTCTACTATCAAAAGGTACAAAGTGAAAAGTAAGATGTATAATGTAATTTAACTGATTAATATTACTTTGAAAGAATGTGTATCAATCTGTTCAGATGCAAACTAAGAACTATTCAAATACCCAAAAAAGTTTGTTTTAGGAGGATAAAATTTTTTTCACCAAGATTCCTGTTGAGTATTTTAAAATTTCATTGAATAAATTATTAAATTGTGATTCTAAGTTTCTTAAATGTCATATAGTTAAAATGGCATAAGTTAATTTATTTGTTTTAAAAACTCAGTAAAACAGAGGAACAATTTTTAAGATTTGAAACTCCTAGACAATCACTATATTTATCCCATCTTTAATTTGTAGATGAGGTAGGCTGAGGTGAGTGGATTGCCTGAGCCTGTGGGTTCGAGACCTGCCTGGGCAACTTGGCGAGATCTCATCTCTACAATAAATCAAAAAATTAGCCGGGCGTGGTAGCGCGTGCCTGTAGTTCCAGCTACTTGGAAGGCTGAGGCGGAAAGATCGCCGAAGCCCAGCAGGTCGAGGCTGCGGTGGCCGGGAGCGCAGTCTGGGCGACAGAGTGAGACTCCAACTCAAAAAAAAAAAAAAAAAATTTGTAGATGAAATATTGATGATCGATTTAATAAATATTAGATAATATAAAGTGATTATATTCATGAAGACAACTATGAGATACTTTTGTAAGTAATATTTAAAAAACACATATCAACAAAGTAACTATATTCTAGCTAGTGCTCATCACATCATGTTTTTTAGCCAATTCTATACCAGCACTACAATTTCAAGAGCACAAATTCCAAGGTTGGCGAGATTATAATTTTAAAATAGTATATGCTCCAATATGTTTTCACATATTGCGTCATATTCGACCCTATAAAACACAAATGGGACTTTCTATTAGGGGTTTTTTGTAGGTAAGAAAACAAAGAAAATAAATACGGAAAAGTTATTTTAGTTTACAATTTCACACTCATCACTTCAATTGAGTTTCAAACTAGCATACTGGGAATGAGAGAAATGTGCTAACATTTCCTTTTCTCAGATGAACTGACTTGGGACAAGGGCCTAGAGTCACAGAGTTGGTACATTGTAAAGACAGGCCCTGAGCCAAAGTTCAGAAACCTGTGTTCTTTCTCTTGCACCATATGACCTTCCTAAGATTAAGTTACTTTCAACAACAAAAATCAAAGATGGCTGGCTTAAGGACTGCACTTAGGAAGTCAACAAGATACAGCTTTGAATAATGGCTAAGTTTGCAGAAAGGTGTACGGTGAAAGAGAGTTCTTTTCTAAATCTGATTAGTCACTTGAGACTTCAGAAGTATGAAAGAAATACCGTAAGTAAAAGAGAAAGAAAAGTAAAATAAAGAGGAAAGGCCTCCAGGAATGAAAGGAAAGTTTAGGCAAAGAAACTAGAAAATATCTGTATGCAAGTACTTAACTTCCACAATGGATTCACTTAAACTTGTTAATTATGAATGGGGAAAGAAAATCTTAAATGCACTTCATCATCTATTCTAGCCTCTGCTCTAGTTTAGGTCAGCAAATATTAGTAACTGGTCATATGCCCTTAATCTCTTCTCTTTCATGTCCATCTTACTCACTGTCACCAAGTTATCTTTCCATAATACAGATGTGATTGAACGCTTATCTGGTCAAAAACATAAATCCTTTGCTATTTTAAAGTATCCTTGCATCACTCTCTCATATTAATTTGGACAAATGGTCATTTATCTTAATTGGAAGGGAATGATGTATTTAGGAAGTGTCCACCAATTCCAAGATAAAAATCCAATTCTATGTAGAAAATAACCAAATTTGGAAATTTGGATGTAGGTACTAATAGCCTGGTAGCATTCATGAGAATACGGAGAGACAAAAAACAAAGTCAAGATCTATCATCCCTGTCCACATCCTATCAACTAAATGGTATCTAATATCTAGGATGCCTATAGAAACAAGTATCCATTACAAAGGTTGTCAAAATTACTTTATTACTTTTGGTTCATTTGTAAACTGCTTTTTATTTAATGCTTGTTTTTCTTTCTTTTCCTTCTCCTTCCTTCTTGTCTCTCCCTCCTTTCCTTTCTTTCTTATTATAAGGTTATCTATATTTGAAAGAAACAAAATATTTTTCATTTCATCTCATTATGTATCTTTAGGAATCTGACTTTTTAACAGGCAGTAGGATAGGGTTTAGTTTAAGTAATCTCGACAGTGAATTAACAACTAACAGCCAGTTAGTAAGTTATTGCTACTAACTCCCCAGAACCAAACAAAGTTAACAGACAACAATAACAATACAAACAGTAAATTGAAAATAAAACCACTTGACAGTTTAGACTTTATTAGCCACATTTGCAAAAACTTATTTTCTGTTAAAAAAATATAGAATACTTTATTTTACAGAAGAGGAAACTGAGATCCAGAGAATTAAAAGACTTGCTAAAGATTATATATGCTTAGGAGCAGAAATGAGCTGAAGACCCAAGTGTCTGACTGCTAAGAGAGTTCTTTAAACATATGACACTGGAAAAGTCCTAATGGATTAAACAGTTCTCTGATTTAGAGAAAATAACTCTAAAAGTTTACATATTTTGATTTTTCCACCACGTTCAATGAAACATGTACAAATATATTAACACATTATAAAATAACTTATGTTATAACCCAATCCTATTTATTTCTACCCTAGTGTTGTTTGTTATATGAGCTATCTGATTAAGAATAGCACCAAAATTACTGACTTCCCAAAAAACGACCAAACTATATACAGCCATGCATTGCTTAACGACAGGGATATGTTCTGAGAAATGTGTCTTTAGGCAATTTCATCACTGAGCAAACATCATAGAGCATATTTACACAAACCTAGATGGTACAGCCTGCTACACACATAGGCTACATGGTATAGCCTATTGCTCCAGGGCTATAAACATGTACAGCATGTTACTGTACTAAATTCTGTAGGCAACTATAACAATGGTATGTGTGTATTTAAACATATGCAAATATAGGAAAGCTACAGTAAAAATACAGTGTTATAATTTTATAGGACCACCATAGTATATGCAGTCTGTTGTTGACCAAAACATCATTATTGCTGTGCATGACTATATCTATTATTGAATAATTGGTTCAGGATGATAGTAATCTGATTTAATCTGGCTTTATATCTCAAACTAAAATTTTCAGATTTTGCACTGAAAATACAAAATTATAGCAAGGCATTACTAAGAAATTATAGCAAACACATATATAGTAATTATTATGTGACAAATATTGTTCTAAAAAATTTAAATATACCAAATTATTTAAGAAGAAAATTTATAGCACATCTACATGGCAAGTAGTATAATTTAGAATGGACAGAATTTGCCATTATTACCCTTTGAAGACACAAAGAACTCTACTACATTTTTCAGCATCCTTCTCACACTTGATTTTCTCCACTTACTTGCTTCCTATGAAGATTTGTATGCGATAATAGCTTGGGGTAATGTCCTCAGGAATATTTACACTTCAGTGTCCTAAAAAGGCTAAAAGCTTTGTATTATTACAATAAGCCATTAGAAAATAGCAGAATATAGCTGGGCATGGTGGCTCACACTTGTAATCCCAGCATATTGGGAGGCCGAGGTGAGAGGACTGCCTGAGCCCACAGGATCGAGACCAGCCTGGGCAACATGGCAAGAACTTGTCTCTGTAGTTCCAGCTACTCGGAAGGCTGAGGTGAAGGATAGGCTAAGCCCAGTAGGTCGAGGCTGCAGTGACTGGGAGAGTGCCACTGCACTCCAGCCTAGGTGACAGAATGAGACTCCAACTCAAAAAAAAAAAAGAAAATAGCAGAAAATGAAATACTATGATAGATAATGAGATAAATATTTGGGGATGAAAACCTACCCAGAACCCCTCAAAATTTACTTCCTCTTTATAAAACTGACCCTGAATATGTATTACAATCTTAAGACACATGTAATTTATACATGATATAATAATTGTACCAGCTGCAGGTAATATGTCTAATTCATCTTTGCAAACTCAATGACTATTTAGTACATCACACTTAAAATAGCAGATGCTAGCTGAACTGAAGTAAGTCTTTATCTAATGTCTAATTTTAAAAAAAGAAAGGTTGAAGCCCATGCAAAGAAACACTATTTCTCTGAAGGGACATGGTACGTAAACACACAAGATTGAGAGTCTAGACTAGAGATCTGTTACTATATAGATTAAAGAAAGTTAGTTATCCTCTAGAATTATGCTTCTTTATCTATAACAAAAGTAGTTTCATTAAAAGATGTATAAGGTCCCTTCCAAATCCAAAATCTTTTATTCTAAATCTAGGAGCTAAGTTGCAGAACACTGATTGATATCTGTAGACAGATGGCTTGGGATCAAGTAGCTTTACATAACAAAATGGCAGACTTGGATTTAGAAGACAAAGAGTGAACATAAGTTTCCCACATATCCTTCATCTATTCTGTTACCCTGACTCTCTCCTCAGCTCTGTATTTTTATTTATTTTCTTCCCTTTACAGTCAAACTCTTTCAAAGTTGCCTGCACTCACTGTCTCTATTTCTCTCCTTAGCACTCCACCAAAACTGCTCTTAGTGAACATCAATATGTTGACCTTCTTCTTGCTAAATCTGGTGAGCGTGCCATACTCTTGATCATTCCTCCTTCAAGCACTTTCTTCTTCTCCCACTTTCTTGGTCTCTGGCTGCTTCATCTTCCCAACTTCAAAATATCAGAGTGGCTCATTTTGTACTCCTTGGATCTCTTCTTTTAGCCACATACAGTTGCCCTCTTGGTGATAAACCACCTTACAATGGTAAATAGGATGAATTCCAAAGTTACAACTACAGCTCATACCTCTAATCTGAACTCCCTACCATATTTTAAACTGCCTACTTGACATCTTTACTTGGATGTCTGACAGCATCTCTAACTTATCATATCCCAAACTGAGCACCTGGCATGCCGATTAAACCTATTCTTTTCAAAGTTTTCCCTGTATCAGTTAATAGAAACTCCATTACTTTCTAGTTACTCAAGCCAAAAACTTGGATGCCATTACTGAATCTCTCTTTTTCTTTTACCCAGTCAGGACATTTTGTTGGCTCTATATTCAATATCTCTTCAAAATCCAACTGTTTTACTCCTATCACTCTGGTTTAAGCCACTAGTACCTCTTTGCTGGGTTACTGCAAAACCTCGTAACAATGCTTCCTATTTCCATTCTTAATTCTTCAGCTATTTGCAACATAGCAATTAAAATGATCTTAACTAAAAAAGAAGTGGTACTGTGTCACTTTAATCAAAACCATCTAATTTCACTTGGCAAAAACCCAGATCCTAACTATGATTTATAAAGTTATATGTGAGTCACCTCTCTAGCCTCAGTTACCCTTCTGACTTGCCACTTGCTCGCTTTGTGGCACCCTCACTCAACTCTTCATTGCTCCTTGAACACGTCAAGCTTGCTTTCATTACAGGGCCTTCATATTTGCTGTTCCTCTGCAGGGAATACTCTTCTTTCAGACCTTTATGTGGATCGCTTTGTCATTTTATTCACATCTCTGCTCAAATATTACCTAGATGCGAGTATTTCTAAAAATATATTACCCAAAATCATATTGGCCTTATACTTTTTAATACTATCTATCCCATTATTCTGGTTTATTCTTTTTCTTTGCATTTGTTAGTATCTGAAATTATCTGATTTATTTATTTATTTATTTATGAGTTGGAGTTTCACTCTGTCACACAGACTGGAGTGCAATGGCTGCTCCCAGCCACTGCAGCCTCAACCTGCTGGGCTCTGACGATCCTTCCGCCTCAGCCTTCCAAGTAGCTGGAACTTCAGGCGTGCGCTACCACTCCCGGCTAATTTTTTTGATTTATTGTAGAGATGAGGTCTCGCCAAGTTGCCCAGGTGGGTCTCGAGCCCGCAGGCTCAGGCAATCCACTCACCTCAGCCTCCCAAAGTGCTGGGATTACAGGCTGAGCCACCGAGTCTGGCTTATTCTTTTATTTATTATGCCTCCATCAATGGATGCTAGGATTATGAAGCCAGGGACTTTGCTTGACATATACACTGGTACATATCCAACAGCCAGAACAGAGACTGGAAAACAGTAAGTACTCAAACATTATTTGTGGAAGGAATGAATACGTAAATGAAAATAATTATGGGTGCTAGAAACTCACCATTTATGCTCTTCTCTTGAGTTTTAATTTATAGTGCTATGCTCTATGAAAAAAGCATAATCTCATTTTATTGCAGGTGTAAAGAGCTAATGTACCCCCAAAGGATTAGCTGAAGTAGATTTTCATTTGAGAACTCAGCAACCAGTTCCACGTGTGGAGTGTGGAGTTCCTCTGGATGACTGATCACATATCTCATTAACTGAAAGGCAATAGACACTGTATCTATTCCAAAATTATACGTGGGTCCACAACAAGATGTAAACTAAAGCTTTCTTCCCTTTCTATTTTAATTCTGAACATAGGATGGTGGTAAGTCCACCAGGTATTCAGTGCTTGGTCATTTCAAGCACGTGCTTAGATTTGCAACCCATAGCTATCTCTTTTTATTCTGAATATGTAAGTCGAAGAAGGAAAATAGATGTTTCCAGCATTCCTCTCACCGCTAGAATCTTATCTGATTCACAAATAGACTTTAATCAATTTAAAACCATCCTCCCTCTTATATTTACTCATGAACTTTACTGTAATATTTAAAATAAACAGTAAATGAAAAGCCACTCTTCCAAAAGAAGACAGAAAAAGAAAAATTAGGCAACTAGACCTTAATTATAGGTAGAGGATTGAAAGAGTAAATAAATAAAAGCAAATTATCATATTCAAAACATACATAGTTCCCATCTTTCAAATTTCTATTCATTAATTTTGATCCATGTTCAACTATATCATATGCAGGATTGATTTCTATAGCAATAATGATATTTTGCAATGAAGAGGGAGGACTTTTATGTAAACGATAAAAAAATAAATTTACAATACATGTGGGTAACTGAGATTCTAGTAATCATTGTTGATAGAAACATTTACATGGAAGATAAAAGGAAATAGAAAGCAGAGCAGTCTGGAAGTGAAAGATTTGACAGCATTTGGTGCCACAGCATTTGGTGCCAACTAGAGCTCAAGAAAACAAGCAAAAAAAAAATGTACTCAGAGTACTTTCTCAGTAAGTTAAAATCTTTAGCCTAGTTACCTCATGTGAAACAGATACCATCCCAGCACATTCAAGTGTACTTAGTCATAAAATCTGTTTTATTTTAATAATTGATTGAACATTTAGGGAGATGTTTACTCTTTCAGATCATTGACAAATAATTAAGTACATATCAAAATTTCCTTTCATGGGTACAAAACAAAAGTCAGAGAGGTCACAAAATAGATAAAAATGACAAATATATAAATATACATTGAGAGTTTATTTAATTTTTATTGCTTTATGAAAACTATTCATATTTACATGATTTAACTTTTTCTTTTGTTATATTAGTCTCACCTTTTAAATCATATTATAGCATACATGTTAATAAATAATTAACACTCCACAATAAGAAAAACTATATAGGTATTTTAGTGTTAAATTAGATCTTACAAGTAACATTGTAGACATTGTCTTTAAACAATGAAGACAGGGAAGAATATATTAAAGACTAAAGATCATTCCAATGGAATTACTGAAGCATAAAACTACTCATTTCTTAATTTGGTCCAAAAATAGGGGCCAAATTTTATGTATAGAAGAGAGTGTTACTTTTTTTATATAACCATTAAGAAATGCTGATAATCAATATATGAATCTATCTATATTTGATTATCAATTACTGAAAATAATGCAGTTTTACTATTTTCTTTCTTTATTTAAGAGTCAGGGTCTCGCTCTGTCGCCCAGGCTAGAGTGCAGTGGCACAATGACCATAGCTTACTACAACCTCCAAATCCTGGGCTCAAGCAATCTTGTCGCCTCAGCTTCGAGTAGTTAGGACTACAGGCATGTGCCACCATAACTAGCTAATTTTAAAGAAATAGGATCTTGCTATGCTGCCCAGGCTGGTCTCAAACTCCTAGCATCTAGCCAATCTCTTGTGTCAGCCTCCCAAAACAATGGCCCTACTATTCTGATAGATTTTGCTTGTGGTGGATTACAGAATTAAGTCAGCAATAATTATAGAAAAAACAAATGTAAGTATTAAAAGCAATCATCTTTTTACTTTCCCAGGCAATATATTAATTCCTGTGTATAGAATTCTGAAAACTCTACAAATATTATAAATGTTCACTTAATATTATTGTTGAATTTTATAATTAAGTTTGTTTCATTTTCTACTTTAAAATGTTTTTAAACAATTCAATTTTAAAATAATTTCTGGCTTGAAAAATATGACCACCATTTTCCTCAGAATCCTGCCCCTTAACGTGATTAAAAAAGTAAATCTTCCGATTTTAATGCTATACATTACAATAAAATAGGATTGTAGCAGAATTACTAAGGTATTTTGAAGACTAATTTCATATTCATAAATAAATAAAAGCAGAACAAACATTTTAATGGGTAACTTAAATTGGTACTAACATATTTCTGCTTATTAAATTTATAAAAGCATATTCAAGCACATTACAAATGTCAATACAGTGTCTAATATATAGAAAGCACTATTAACTTCATTTTAGACTTGCCTTTTTTCCCATTATTAGGTGTGGTTGGTGTTTCTCCCTCATTGTCTTTATAATATTGAAAACAGACAATAGCAATTAATACTTAAGGTCATTAACAGCCCAAATAAAAACCAAGCACACCAAAAAAGATGAACTCACACACTAGGGAAACAAATCCATGCATCAAACATAACACCCCACATTAATGAACATGAGAGTAAGGTATATACTTCCTATCTTATAGGAAAAGCAATAAAAACAAACAAGAAATAAAGAATGCCTTTTATATTATAGTCATACCCTTATGCTAATTTAATAATTGATCCAATTTACTAATTCCTTTTTTTTTTTGAGACAGGGTCTTACCCTGTCACCAGGCAGATTACAGCTCACTGCAGCTTTGAATCCTGGACTTAAGCAACCTTCCTTCCTCAGCATCCCAAGTAAGTAGTTGGAACTATAGGCATGCCCCCCCAAATCCGGCTAATTTTTTTGCTTAAAAATTTTTTTACTAATTTTACTTTTTTGTAGTGTTGGGGTTTCATTATGTTGCCCTGGCTGCTCTTCAACCCCTGGTCTCAAGCTATATCCCTGTCTTTCAAGCCACCACACCCGGCCTAATTAAGTTAATCTGGAGAACGAAACACAGGCAACAAACTGGTTCAATAAACAAGCTTCTTTATCTTAATAAATTCAAAACAAATGAACTATTGCTGAAGTCCCCAAACTAATGCTATACTAAAATATGACTTTACTGTGGAAACCAATTCATGAATAGCATAAAAAGTTTCAGTATCTGTATGGATTAATATGAGACATAGAGGAATGAGTGAATGGACATTAACTGGACAGCTAAATGAGAATGAAATTGATTCTCACAGTATTCCATAACAATATTATTCCTATATCACTCCAGAAAAATGAAAGATATGTGACATTCCAGTATTTATAATACTAGATACTCAGATCAAAAATAGTTATACGTCTCTATAAATATGCAACTAAACTTGCATTTCTTTCCATTATCAGATGCAATCTGATGAGATGTTTCATCTTTATGATAAAAAAAATTACTGATAATTAGCAACTGCAGCCTAATATGTTTTCAGTTTTAAAAACTCCACACTCCACTGAGAGAATGCATTCATGAAAACACATCTTATGGACAATATACATAGTGGCTTGCTTTCACATCATGATAAAGAGAGAAAAACATACAAAGGACACCCTACTATTCATAAATAAAAAAGTGATGATCAGTAAACACTAGATAAAATTAAAAATATTACACATTGTTCAAAGAAAGTTAAAGTTTAAAGAAACTTTATGGTTTTAGATGAGATTAAGTTTCAATTGTGAGTTTAAAGTGATACTGAAAATTTGATAAAAGTATGTAAAATATTTACTGATTATATAATATTTTAAGTTGTAAAATCCTTTCAGGAACACTGACAAAAAATGGCAAACATTATGATATGTAACCTAATAGGTCCCTTAAAAAACTATTTGAAGGGTCTGTAACCATTTAAGAGGAGGACTCTATGAAGGGTAATTACGATTGTCAGTAAATGTTAAGAGTACTTCTGAGCCAGATGAAGAGGAACTGATGGTTGTTTTATTTTAGGAAAAAGTATAATGGGAAAATGATCTAGGCCTCTAAAAATTTTAATGAATTAATATTCTGCTCTATAGTTCCTTATAATTTGCCTCTACTAGATTCAAAATCCTTGAGAGAAGGGGTTAAAGCCTCAAACGCCTTTCCTTAGTGTGACACTTAATAAAATACCATTTTCTCGTAGGTACGTAAACATTTTTGAGTAGATAAATAAATAAATGTAAAGTTGGATAAAGAATAGATGTATAGCTTGGTTAAGGGCACTCTCTTTAACTCTAGTTTGATTTAAACATTAAGGGTAATATTCAACCAGTTGTGTAAATTAAGTATTTCGACACCTATATAGCTTATGTAATATCTATTCATTTAAGAAATTAGGTAATTTATTTTAAAGTTAGGGCTGAAAAACAAGCTACTCTTTTTAATGCTTTTATAAATTTGGAGCCTAAAAAACCTTACGTGATGTTGAAACGTCACACTTGTAAGACATGCACTGCTTTGTTTTAGACACACAGTCGAACAGACCTGCCTTGACTTCTTCTCCCTGCTTTTCTCCCCCCTGCTCTTCCACATGCCCAGTTTCTTCATTAACTTCTGTATTTGCAAGAGTAAAAGTAAATAAAAAGGTAACACCAGATAAGTGTATCTGTTACTCTTAAATGAAACAAAAATTCCAATCATAATATAATGAGTGATTATAAGGAGACGAATAGATTGTTGTAAGCGAATTTCTGGCATGTTACAAAAAAGCAAATAAATGTACTGTTAATTATCTCACTGTCTGCTTTTATGATGATTTTGATTTGTAAAAAGAAAAACTGTGAACTCTAATATAGTTGTAATATATAGATAACTGGATAAAGCGGGCAAAATAATTTAAATAAATAAATAAACTAATGTAAAGCTGAATAAAGGATAGGTGTATATCTTGGTTAAAGACACTATCATTCTAGTTTCATTAAAGAAAATATTCAACCAGCTGGATAAATACATATTCTGACAAGTTGTCAAGGTAGCTGCCTATGTAATATCTATTCATTAATAAACTTGGTATGCTACTTTAAAAATAATGTCATACAAATTTTCTTTTAGAGAAACAAAAAAAGATATTATAAATATTATTTTTCCACAATGGCAGTGCATCAACTCTAGAGGAAAACAAAATAATAACAATGCCTTAGAATTGTTTAGTACATTGTACTTTCTGTATTGCCCTTATTTTATTTCTCTGGTCCTAAGCAAAGAGAAATGACTGAAACAGTATCATAATCAGGATCAAAATATATACAAATTTAAATTATCTTAATTAGCAGACTGAAATATAAAATAATAAACTAAAATCATAAAGAGTTACATTAGGACTTGCTCAGTTTTTAGCAGTTAAAGAGAATTAGAAAATAAATATTTCAATATTTTAATTCTAAAATAGTGCCGTGAAATTACAACTTCTGACAACTTTTCAAGAGAAAATCAAAACATAATTTGATTTAGACTTTCAATTAATAGTCTACTGTGGGTTACTCTACCTTTAAGAAGTTGAATACTTTTAAAGAAGATATTACATATCACCTTTAAAACTAAAGAAAATTACATAATCATATATCTATTGAAGTCTCCATATTAACATTTATGAAAACACTTAAAAATCATCCGTATTTTAAAAACAAACAAAAACACTTTTATATCATAAACAGAATCTTTGTTGACAAACCCCTTAGAAACTTCATCAACCCTGACTTTTAATATCAGCAAGATGGTTGGTTTTCTGATATATTTACTATTACAAAGAACAGAGCTACTCATATCTCAATAGGTTATTGCTATAAAAGATATTAAAATTCAGTTTTTAAAAAAAATTTGTGATATAAACTATGGTTTCTGACTTCTTATGTCAATTAATGATGTTGAAACTCCACCTTTAAAAATCCTGGAGAGACAAAAATTCTACAAATACTACTAAACTTTCCTTATGGAAAATAATTTAAAATTATATAATCTCAACCTTATGCAAATAACTGAGAACTAGAAAAATGCTGCTAAAATCTTTCTATCAGGAGCATAATAGTCCACTAGTTACAATAGCACTGAGTGTTTAAAATCATGGTATATAAAAATAGAAGGAACCACAAAACAGAAGTTGATAATCATTCAGTTACAACTATCAAGAACACAACTTATCCCAACAATTTACATAATGTATTGCTGCTCAAATGCAATGACTTTACAAATTTGTTACAAATAAGTTATAGAAACATAAATTTTAGTATAAACATATATGGACTAACAATATAATTTTGGTGGCGCTTTATATACTATTTGAGGTAGCTTTTCAGTAAATATGTCATGCATTCATTCAACAAATATTTATTGAGGGCCAAACAATGTGCCAGGCATTATTCTATGTGCTGGAGATTCATCAGTAAGTAAAACAATCAACAATTTCTTTTTTTTTTGAAAGTTACAAAGTCAATTTCAGAATTCCATAGCTAGCAAAGAATTTTTTTATTGACCTAGTAAATGTATGGTACTCCATATATTACAATCCAATATTTTCTTTTGAGTCAGATGTAGTGTTTGATAATAAAACTATATCATCTTTAACTCTGATATAAGCAGTCTTGCTACAACATAAAAAATGATGTAGAAAATACAAACCACAATCACTGTCTAATTCAACAACTTTCTACTCTAGAAAGCCAAATTTAATAATTAAAAGATCATCATAAATACCAAATGAAATATATGATGATAAATATAACTAGACTATGTGTACACCCTCAATGACATAAACACAGACTGCAATTGATATTTTTGGTTAAAGTCTTTCTCAAATTCTACAATTCTGTCTAAAAGACAAATTAAGTGTTTTTTTTTTTCTTTTTTTGTTTTTTGGTTTTTTTTTGAGTTGGAGTCTCACTCTGTCGCCCAGACTGGAGTGCAGTGGCCGCTCCCGGCCACCGCAGCCTCGACCTGCTGGGCTCCAGCGATCCTTCCACCTCAGCCTTCCAAGTAGCTGGAACTACAGGCGCGCGCT
>CAUYQG010189461.1:0-11816 GCA_963574415.1 Tarsius wallacei | reverse complement strand
ATTAACTGGCACATAATACATTCTCAACGAGTGTTAGCTACTATTATGGTCTGCCTGTTAAGTGGCATGACCTCTACTCAGGGGATAAAATGATTCCCATCTCTGTCGTTTCCCTCAAATTCAAAAGCCACATACAGTTTGCCGACATACGAGGTCCGGCAATTAAGTTCATGAACTCATCCTAGAAAGGGCGCTCCATACCTCGTTGCTGAATCTCACTATGGTCACCTCCGAAGTACTCCCCTTTGGGAAGCTGTGCGCTGATGCCAGCTCTTAGTCCGCCATCAAAGTGATTTTAGAACTCTTTTTCTGGAATGGCCCTCAGAGTTGTCATCATATTACCCTTGGTGTCCTGAATGTCATCAAATATCTTCCTTTCAATATTTCCTTTATCTTAGGGTAAAGAAAAAGTCATTAGGAGCCAGATTGGGTGAGTAAGGAGGGTGGTCCATACAGTTATTTGTACAATGCTGCCAACATGAGCGTACAGTGGCAAGTTTGAGAACTTAATCATCAGACCTCAACAAATAATGACAACAGCTCTGATGGCCATTCCAGAAAAAGAGTTCGAGGCTCTGGTGTCGGTGCATAGCTTCCCAAAGGGAGCCCTTCAAAGGTGACCGAAGTGATATTCCGCAGTGAGGTATGCAGCACTATTTCTGGGATGGTTTACAAACCTAACTGTCGGACCCCATATACTTGTTTTGTAAAGAAAGGAACAGAGGGAGGGAGGGTGCGAGGAGGTACAGAGAAGGCAGCATAGGCTAGAAACTTGAGTCATGAAATGAGAACGTTAGTTTAAATCCCATTTCTACCATGACCAACTCTACAATTTCTTAAATGAAAATTCTATAATATGTTTCTCACTCGTTATTTTGGTAGGTTAAAACGAGCCGTCCACAGACATACAACTCAATCCGTTCAATTACAGATTTAGTTTTCTTAAAGTATTTATGAAGCACATAAGTACTGAGGGTAAAACAAAGACACACATCTTCCCCAAAAGAGGCTAAAGGCCAGGAGATTTCAGCGGACACATCTCCAGCGGGATGGAAGTCTGGACATTGCATTAGTTCTTCTGTGGAATAGATATAAATGCGTGTCAGGTTATTAATCCCCCTAGAACACTTTGGGGGAGTGGATATTACACAAAATCACTTCCACCAAAAGTTTTGCTAACAGATCTACTAGTCATATTGAGGATGTTGGAGCGCTGAAATAGCAAGTGAAACCAGGCTGGGCACTAAAATTAAGCCAAGAACCTCATCGGCCTCTGTGGTAATTTGTGGGGATTTCACAAGTCTGCAAGTTCACACAGTTTCAGACCCTTGCCAGCCTTAATCTCACCACAATATCTCATTTCCAAAGGCTTCTTTTCACCACTGCTTCTAACTTCTAGTCCAGGAAACAGAGCACGTGTGGATTTATTTAATGATCTTAGCACTCTTTCATATAGTAATCACACAAAACTCGAAAGTATTCACCAAACATTTAGGCTAAAAGACACTTCCTCACAGCTAAATGCAATACAAATTATTTACTGTATTGTAAAAACAGAGAAATCCAGATAAAGATGTTTAAGTCTCTCGTTAACTTAGTACTACATACTTAGTTTGGGAAAAAAAGACAGAATATCATAAAAAAAAATCAATGACTAGGAAAAATATACTGAAGCTGTGTCTACCCTTGGCAAAACGGAGAATGCAGAAGACTCAAATGTATTACTTGATGCAGCTAAAGCAATGTGTCAGGAATTTCGATGTCATAAAATGTGTTGCTGTTTTCAAGTAACATAGTTTATTTTCCAAAATCTAATTTTTTTTTTTTTTTTTTTTTGAGTTGGAGTCTCACTCAGTCGCCCAGACTGGAGTGCAGTGGCCGCTCCTGGCCACCACAGCCTCGACCTGCTGGGCTCCGGCAATCCTTCCACCTCAACCTTCCAAGTAGCTGGAATTACAGGTGCGTGCTACCACGCCCGGCTGATTTTTGATTTATTGTAGAGATGAGGTCTCGCCAAGTTGCCCAGGCAGGTCTCGAACCCGCGGGCTCAGGCAATTCACTCACCTCAGCCTCCCAAGGTGCAGGATTACAGGCTGAGCCACCGAGCCCGGCCAAAATCTAATTTTTTATCATTAAATTTTATTTTATTTATTAGAGAGATATGGGGTACAAGTGAGGCTGCTTTCAGGTGAAGTCTGGGCTTCTAACCACCCCTCACTCCCCCTAGGAGTGGACCAGGTGCCCCTTGTGTGGTTATGTGCCCCCGCCCCCCTTTCTCCCTCCCTCCCTCCTCTCTATTTTTGAGTAAAGGAGATCTTGCTGTCTAGAGTACCAAACTCTTATGTTTTAAAAACTAGAAAATTCTTCTGTCATTTAGATCTATCTAACTCTCCTTATCTTTGCTGTAACATAGGCTCTTTCTGAATCGTTCCAGTGAATTCCTTACTGAGGACCAAATTCACAGAAAGAAGACTACAGATGCCAAATGTCTGACGTTAGTAATATCTCCTTGTTGGTGGATCCTAACACAAAGTCATGCTTTTCATAATAACCCAAGAACCCTGGCTCTGATACAGCAGCTGTGAAATATAGGAGCAAAGCACCCATCCAAACATTGTCAGTATTGTTCTCAAATGCCTTTCTCTTTTTACTTTTTTCTCTTTGTCTGAGAAAGCCTATTTAAAAACACAAATAATGACCCACAAGTCTTAGTTTTTGTCTCCAAATAAGATGTGCAAGCTAATAATAAGCTCTACCTCACTCAACAACCACAGGTTACAAAACAGTGACCTCTTGGACAGATGAGCCCAGAGGTGCATTTCTGGGGGGTGAGACCCACACAAGATTGGCTGTCACAAAGTTTATTTACTTTTTGAGACAGGGTCTCACTCTGTTGCCCAGGCTGGAGTACAGTGGCGTGGCCTCAGCCATAAGTTGCTGGGACTACACGTGTGTGCTACCACGGCCAACCAATTTTTGTCTTTTTTGTAGAGACGATGTCTCGCCATTTGCCTTGGTTGTTCTTGAACTCCTGGGCCCAAGCAATTCTCCCGCTTCAGCTTCCCAAAATGGCACTGTGCCTGGCCTCAACATTTAGAAATTGTCCCAAACAGAGAAAACATTTTTCTTATCCCTAACCCACTTCATTCATGATGTCATTCTGGTGTCTTCTTGGCTCTGTAGACATTGGCATTCGCAAGTCTCTCCCTCACACTCATTGGGGTGCCCAGTGACATCACACACGCAGGAACTAAGGGAAACTCTTCCATGTGCAGATCCTCAGAAGGACATTTGGGATCAGACGAGTGACGGACAGCGACTTAAGCCTTCTGGCCTATGTTTACTCAAAAGGCAAGTTCAAAGCACCAGACAAATTTCATCTCTCGTCTGAGTAAGAAGATAGATTTGGAGATTTCTACAGCATTTGTCAAGCTTGGTCAGACTAACATGTCATTATTTATTTCTACTTATCATATTCTTAATATGTCCAAATTACCTCCAAGTTTTGCAATGTCCTCAGATCTCTGTGTTTTTCTTTTATAGAAGTTCTCAAAATCAACAAAAGAAGTGAGCATTCATGATTTTCAAATAACCTGGGACTTAGTGCCAATGCCTCTTCAACACTTTGCTTTGTAGATTCTGGAAAGATTAAGAGAAAATAGAATGTCCCTTGGGCTACCTTCAGAAAAATATGTACCTACTTGGGCTTAGAGTAAACATTTTCAGATTCTACACACTGTAGTAAGCATATAGTTTCACTCTCTCCCACTTCCTCTCTCTGTTGCTTTGGATTGGTGGCTACAACTAGTCACAGCTTTTTTCTCTATATCAGCCTCAAGTAAATCACAAATATTCATCACTGTGGACTTTTCAGGATAATTTCCCGTAGAATAATTTCTAGTACTTAGAATGAATCACATTTATAATTAGTGACTACACAATTTGAGCTGGTATTCTTCTTTTGTTGTTGTTTGTTACTCTAAAAAGAGAAACCAGAAACCAGGAAAGGGTTATCTACTGGTCAGTGCAGCTGCAAGGATTGGTCTCCAAACACCTGGCTTCATCATTTTGCTCATTCATGTCTTCCTCTTTTTTTTAAATGACATATTTGCATGTTTATTTCTCATAGCAGTAACATCAAGGAGTCATATATCCACCTTTCAAATTTCTGGTTCTCCAAGAAGTTTCCGTGAAAAATGTTAGAACCGGGGGACAGGTGGAGTGGCCTTGAGCAGGACTGGTTGTTCTAAGCATCACCAAAGTTCAGAGCTCGTTGGTGATGGATGGGCCAGAGGCAATGAGGACCCTATGGACACTTAGAGCAGTCAGAAGGGGGTCAGAAGTCAATCATGTGACTCCAGGTGTGTGTCAGGTCTTGCTGGGGGAAAAATAGTCTCCAGGACTTGGGGACCAGGAGGAGATAGACATCAAAAAATGCCATTATCATTTCTAGCTCATTCATGTCTTCTGATAGTGTTTTATTCTACTCAGAGAAAACTCTGTAACTCTAATAGAGAAAGAGATTGTGGCAGTAAGAGACACAGGGAATATTTCCACTTTTCAAGGGGACTTTTTACTTAGTTTCCAGTTTAACTACCTCATTCTAAAGGAGACCCCACTCCAAGGCCAAAATGATATGGTGATTTGCCCAAGCATAAACAGTGAGTTAGTGGAAGGACAGAAAATATTCCACCACAGTGAGCTTCTATAGAATGCAGGTTCATACCGGGGTCTCTGGAGCATAAAAAAGACAGGCAGCAGGGTAGCTTTGATTAATTCACCTGCTTTAAAAAGTGTGGGTTTTCTGACACAAAAACACCCTTTTGTCATTTAGATACAGACAAATGCAACAACTTTATGCCATCAGTCATGAAGTTTCTGCTCCCTGGTCTGATTTCAAGGGAATTTAACTCTTTAATTTTGCAAGATGATTCCAACTTGGTCATCTCTCCTTATCAAAATACATTTTTTTTAAATTCAGGAGTCCAAAATGATGGTAAAATGTTCTCATCCCTGGCTGGTGGGCGCCGGGCATTGGAAGCAGTCCTGGGTGTCTCTGGGGATGGCGGAGGTGAGTTGGTGGAGGTGAGCTTGAGAAGGTAGAGTCTGGGAACTCAGAAGGGGTCTTAGCACTAACCAGTGGTTCTCTGGCTCTGACACGTGGGGCCTGACCCCGTCAATTCATTTACTCCGATCACATTGAATCCCACAAATTTTGCTGGTTACCACTGGCCAATCAACCTCTGCCTTTTCTTCTTAACTCTTCCAGAGAAGACCTTCAGGCACCCCCCCACCCCAGTCTCAATTCACTCTGACAACACCACTAGACTTTGGAACTCCATCCCCTGCTCTCCCAAGTTTTGGACTGATTAGCCTGCAAATTGCAGCTCTCATTGTTCTTGTCCCCAGATTCTACCCACATCAGGCATTGACAGATTTCTCAAGAAAGACAAGGATGGGGTAAATGGATTTTTCTGGAGTAAATGGTTCCCGCATCGCCAGTGGTTTGTTTAGGGTTTAGGTGGCTCCAACCTTAACTATGGGGGGAGGGACACATTCTTACTTTACTAAATGGGATTATTGTGTCTAGGGGGATACTTGTCTCTTATCAAACACTTGAAAGAAAATTCAAAGAGGCCTCTGGGTTCTGATAAACGGCCTGCCCATTTATCAGAAGCCTGGGGCAGAGAGAGCCAGGCCTGGTACCACTGACTGACCTGCTCCTGTGCCCCAAGGCTCTTATACACCTCCTCCCCACCTCATCCCAGGAAGGTTCTCCCAGATGCAGAATATCTGCTCACTAGGGTATTCTCCTCCCAACCCGTCCATGGATTAGTAACCATGAGCACAGCTACGTTGGGGGCCAGAGAAGTTTCTAGGGTAGAGGCTTGTCTTAGTCAGCACAAGCTGCTATAATAAAATACCATAGACTAGACAGCTTAAACAACAGAAAGTTAGTTCTCACAGCTCTGGAGACTGAGAAGTCCTTGTGAGCGCTCTCTTTCTGGTTTGCAGACAGCCACCTTCTCCCTGTGTTGTCATGTGGAAAAGAGAAAGAGAAGATTCTTCTGTCTGTTCTTCTTATGAGGACACCAGCCCTATCGGATTAGAGCCCCATCCTTATGTCCTGTTTAACCTTAATTACCTCCTTCTAGGCTCTGTCTCCAAAGACAGTCACATTTGGGGATGGGGTTTCAGCATATACATTTCGGGGGAAAAATTTTGGTTCGTAGCTAGGTTCTTGACCAAGAATCAGATATCTATAAACCCCTGACATCATGTGTGAAAGTGCATGTGTTTGTGCCCATGGGCTTCTTTCTAGGGTGAAGGTCCATAGTCTTCCTCAGGGTCTTAAAGGGGTCTGTAATATGAGGTAGGGAGACTCAAAAAACCCAGGATTTATTTGTTAAAAATTGTGCATTTATTCTTACATGTTTAAACTTCAGTCACTTTCAAAGTGCCCTCTGTTTGATGCAATACACCTATCAAGATGCTTTTTCCACTGCTCAAAAACAGCTTTTGAACTCATCAATTGTGTTGCCTTTTAGCGTTTCTGTCATTCTTGGTTTCATTTCTTCCGCATTGGCAAAACATTTCCCTTTGAGGAATTGTTTCATGGGAGAGAACAAAAATAGTCACTAGGGGAGATCGAGTGAGTAGGGAGGGTAGGGCATGGGGGTCATGCCATTTTGGGTCAAAAAGTGCTGAACACTCAGCGCGGTGTGGGCAGGTGCACTCGTAAATCCCCCATCATGAAATGGGCAAATGCATTGAAAGAATCTCCAAAAAATGAAAAAAATTCACCAAAGCCAAACACAGCCTCTCACAACAATGCTAGCTAGTACACTGACACAGATGGGTTCCTAGAACACTTACTTAGTGGGGGAAGCCTGTAGTATAAAGGGGATGCCCTCCAAAAGATAATTCTGTGTGTGTGTGTGTTTTTTAGCTCCCCCTCATAAAAATCTCATAACCACAACTCAAACACACAATGACTGATTGCCTCAGAGGATTGCAGAAGAAGACTAAGGGGAATCAGTATTCCTGAGATTTTACCATCTAATATCATTTTCCTTAGACCACAAAACAAATAGACTTGCCCAATGCAAAAGGGAGAAGATAAACACCCTCACTTCCTGAGTCTCACCATCCTGAAATGTCAACCTCCTCCCAAGAATCCATGAGCAACCTCAGACTGAACATCGATTCGGGAAACACAAGGTTTTCTTTTTTGTGTGGTGTCTATGACCCCTTCAAGGCCCAGAGGGACTGCTCCTTATTCTTCCTGTGAAGTTGCTTCATTCCCCACTTCGTTCACCTCAGCCAGATGCCAGAACATCTGTGGTGTTCTGGCCTAGGCCTCAGCCAGGGCAGCTCCCACAAGGCAGGGCAGCAGTGAGGAGAGCCCCGGGACTGCACAGATGATTATATCATTCCAGCAGCGTCACAAAAACATTACCCAATGGCATTCTTTCAAATAAGACTTACAACAAAGACTGATGACATTCTGTGGACTCACAAGCCATGAGAGTTCAGACATCACTGTAGTGCAGGCCTCAGACAAAGGAAATTGATAGTACATATGTCATCTTTGCACCATCTGGAGTGTGGTTATGCACATATTTATTTGTTTATTGATTTTTATTTGTCTTTAGGGACAGGGCCTCACTCTGTTGCCCAGGCTAGAGTGCAGTGGCATGATCATAACTCACTGTCATCTCAAACACTTGAGCTGAAGCGATCGTTGGCCTCCCAACATGCTGGGGTTACAGGTGAGCCATGGTACCTGGCTTGAACATATTTCATATCTATCTCCAAAGGATATTAAAAAGCAATTACCTAACCTTGTTCAATAAAATAATTTTGGCAAAAAGAGTTAATAGTATTAATTTTATGCCATAAATGAATAAATCAGAGAACAAAGAAATTAAGTGAATTTTCAACTGATTAATCAATCGATTTCAGTTGGTTAATCAATCTATCCATCAACCAATAAGCCTCTATTGAATATTATTTTTTTCTTTCGTTTTTTTTCTGGGTAATGTTTAAATATCATCTTTTAATCTAATTAAAAGTGTGACTTTGACAGTGAAAAAATCTAATTCTTATCTTGTCAGGAAAAAAAGTGTCTGCTTTAGGCCCAGTATCCAAAGAGTCTTTTATTGACTCAACAAATACATCTCTACCCTCCAGACATTATGCCAGGCCTGGGTGTCCAGTGGTGAACTAAACAGAGTGGGTCCCTGACCAATGGTGTATACAGTCTAGCGAGGGAAACCAACATCAAACAAGTAGACAGACAAATTGACAAATAACCACAAATTGTTGCAGGAGCTATGAATGAAAACCCCACGAGATGCCAAGGTAGAGAATGGTAAAAGGGATTATTTTAGCTGAGAGGTCAGAAAATACCTCTTTGAAGACATGATGTTTAAGCCAAGAGCTGAGCCTTGGAGACCGAGTCAGTTAAGGATGTGAGGGAACAGAGAACACAAAAAACTGGCTGGATCATCATCGTGTTTGTTGAGTTGGGAAAGGTGGTGGGATGGAGGCAGAGGGCAACGGGGAGAAAGCTGGAGTAGTACTCAAGACACTTGATAGTTGAGGTGTCTGAGAAACTTCTGCATGTGGGTCTCCTGTCACAGTGACGGATACACGTCTGGATCTCCGAGGAAAGATCTTGGAGGAAATTCACAATGGGGAGCTATCCACATGAACAGCACTTAAAGCCATAGGAATGGTTCAGTTTGCTCAGAAAGGAAGTATAAAGAGAGAGGACAAGAGGCCCCACCCTTCAGTCTTGGGCTTTCCAACGTCCAGAGGTCAGAGAGAGGAGGCGCTGTAGCAAAGCACCCTGAGGAGCTGCTAAACTCAAAAGCATGCCGAGTCCCAGGGCTGGAGAAGACCATGTTCATGGAAGCTGAAACCGCCAATTGTGTTGAAACGTACTGAGAAGTCAAATCAGAAAAGAAGGGGAAACTACCTGCTTTTACAAATGTTGCCACAGGGACCTTGACAAGGACAGTTTCATCAGAGCTGTAGGCAGAAGCCAGGTTGGGGTGAGTGGAAGAATAAATGAGAAGTAAAGAAACCAAAATAGGCCAGGCTCGGTAGCTCAGCCTGTAATCCCAGTACTTTGGGAGGTCGAGGTGAGAGGATTGCCTGAGCCCACGGGTTCAAGACCAGCCTACGCAACTTGGCGAGACCTCATCTCTACAATAAATAAATTTAAAAATTAGTCGGGTGTAGTAGCATACATTTGTAGTTCCAGCTACTTGGAAGGCTGAGGTAGAAGGAATGCCTGAGCTCAGCAGGTCAAGGCTGTGACAGCCGTGAGCATGCCACTGCACTCCAGCCTGGGTGACAGAGTGAGACATCAACTCAAAAAAAATAAAAATAAAAAACCAAAATAACCCATGTAGAGTACGAGCTTGACAAGTTGGTCTAGGACTGCAGTGAAAAGACGTTGGCAGAGGTTGTGGGAAGCCAAGGACATTTTTTTTTTGAGTCAGAGTCTCTCTCCCTCACCCAGGCTGGAGTGCAGTGGCATGCTCACGGCCACCCCAGGCTCGGCCTGCTGGGCTCAGGTGATCCTTCCACCTCAGCCTTCCAAGTAGCCGGAACTACAGGCATGCACTACCACATCCAGTTTAATTTTTTTGATTTATTATAGAGACGAGAGCTCACCATGTTGCCCAGGCTGGCCTCGAACCCACAGGCTCAGGCAATCCTCTGGCCTTGGCCTCCCAAAGTGTTAGGATTAGAGGCTTGAGCCACTGCGCTTGGCCTCCAAGGAAATTTTTATAAGATGAGACTTCCTAAAGCTCATCTGAGGATAATCTAGCAGAGGCAGAAGCTGACAACTCCCAAGAAAGAGGGGATTGCCAGAGGGAAGCAGACGGGGCCAGTTGTAAATGCGAACAGAGAAAGGAGAACAAGATTTAGTAAGAGGAAGAGGAAGGAGAAAACCATAAATCAGAAATATGTTGCCATCAGATTGGCAGCAAGGGTTTAGGGCCTCAGCCTGCTTCTGATACCCTTGGCTCTCCCCTTCCTGAGTTTTTGAAGAACAGGAAAGCGGGAAACAGAGAAACGAAATGTTTCCTGGGATGAACTGTCCCAGGATTAACGGTCCCATGACTTAGGATCTGAAGATCCTTTGCTCTGATCGACAATGTGACCCTTGTTGCTCCGAATGTTTTTCTGCTAAACTAAATATGTTTCCTTGCTGACAACATTTGATCTTGTGGACAGCAAAGAGTCCTGTCAACTGTGCTGTGAACCTCTGAACTCGGCTTTTCCTGGACCTTATTCTGAAGGACGGGGCATTTTTACATTTGTTTTCCTCAATGCTGATGCAGCGGAATTTTATCAGGTGTATATCATCACTTACTGCTCCACAGTGGTTACAAACAGAAATGTTGCATGTAACTCATCTAAAAGTATTCTGAAGGCATGTTGGAGTGAGATACAAGGGGGGGACCCCCAAAAATCCAGAATTTATTTGTAAAATATTGTGTGTTTGTTCTTACACGTTTAAATTTCGGTCATCTTCAAAGTACTCTCCGTTTGATGCAATACATCTATCAAGATGCTTTTCCTCTGCTCAAAACCATTTTAAAACTCAGTTTTGATGTCTTTTAGTGCTTCTGCCATTTTTTGTTTCACCTCTTCCACATCAGCAAAACGTCTCCCTTTGAGAACTTTTATCATCCGGAGAAAAGATTTAAAAAAAAAAAGTTGCTCCAGGTGAGACTGGGTGAATAGGGAAGGTAGGACACGGGGTCAAGCCAGTTTGGTCAAAAACCACTGAACACTCAGCACGGTGTGGGCAGGTGCACTTGTAAATCACCCATCATGAAATAAGCAAATGCGTTGAAAGAATCTAAAAACAAAAACAAAAATTCACTGAAGCCGAACGTAGCCTCTCACGACAACACTAGCTGGTCCACTGATGCCGATGGGTTCCTAGAACTATCACCTAGCTGGGGAAGCCTGTACTACAAGGGTCCTGCCCTCCAAAAGATAATTCCATTTTTGAGGGTCCCCCCTCATGTTGGATGCTTTCACATAGACCAGGACTTTCTCAACTTTGGTACTATTGACATTCTCGGTTGAATCATTCTTTGCCGAGCAGGACTGTCCTGAGTATTGCAGGATTTCCATCAGTATCCTTGGCCTCTACCCACAAGACACCAGCAGCATTCCACCCCTTCTCCCAGTCGGAACTGCCAGACATGTCTCTAGACATTGCCAGATGTTCTTCAGAAGGCAAAAATCACTCTCAGTTGCGAACCACCGATGCAACTGATGTCCCAACGTCAAAATGGAAACCAAAAAAGCCCATCACACTCCTAAAATGTTTTCTAGCATCAGAGTGTCTGCTGTTTATGTAGGCAAATGCCTGGCTACGTGACTACATTTTTCAGTTTCCAAATGAATACCAGATACCTTCATCCACAACAAACATTTGAACAAGTACATCTTTCAGACATCATCTCGGCTTGATTTTTAATTCTTGAACTAGTCAGTCGGATTTATAACAGAATTTAATATAATTTGAGAACATGTTAAAGCTTTCCAGGTCCAAACTTATCCCCCACCTGACTGACTAGCATATTTTGACACTTGTCTTATTCTTGTGTTAATCATTTTCAGTTGTATTTTATTTTGGCTTTTTTTTTTTTTTTTTTTTGAGTTGGAGTCTCACTCTGTCGCCCAGACTGGAGTGCAGTGGCCGCTCCCGGCCACCGCAGCCTCGACCTGCTGGGCTCCAGCGATCCTTCCGCCTCAGCCTTCCAAGTAGCTGGAACTAC
>CAUYQG010189460.1:0-14140 GCA_963574415.1 Tarsius wallacei | reverse complement strand
CCCCCCCCCCCCCCACCCCCCATCCAACCAACACCCACTAAACCACCCTCCCCCCGCCCCCCCGGCGCCCCCCCCCGGCGCCGCCGCGCCCCCCCCCCCCAAAGACCCTGTTTCAAGATTAGAAGGTCTTCAGAGCCCAAGGCTGCTAAACGAGCAAGGAGGATTATATTTGCATTTGACAGGTGATTCAATCACAGCAATTGTTTCTCTGGTATATTCTGAACCATGACTATAACCTGCAATTGATTGACAACATATAACTTGATGATGATATATAAGTGGTTAAAGGAAAAACAAATTCCAAGATTATGATATCAAATGCCAATAACCGCAGCGGTTCTTTCTTCTTTCTCCAGTGGAATGGAAAATGAGTCATTTTTTCCATTCTACATTCAGTATTGGCTGCTTGGGCTTCCAATGGCTACGAAGACACTAATTCCAACCCAAGCCCTTGTGAGGTCTGGGTCACTTTTAATTAATTTTTGTTCTGTTCCCCAAAAATCAATCTCTTCCCCTGTAGCACTCTGGAGTGACCCTGGTATAAGGTACCTCAGGAACCATGAAATACAGTACTGTGCATAATGCCCTTCCTTCCACCAAAGATGTATTCATATTATTGAATATTTTTGCTGAAGAACCTGTGTATTGCCAGACACTATGCTGGGAACTGGAAAATCAAGAAAAACCAAAGCAGACACAGTGTCCTGCCTTCATGAAGCTTAGTAGGCAGTGGGGTACACAGACAATGGACGATGGTGTGACAGCAGGACAAAACAGAATCTCCTCCTATGCTTTGTTCTGTAGGACAGGGCTTGGTAAACTTTTTCAGTAAAGGGACAATGAATAGGTACTTTATACTTTATGGGGCCAAATAGTCTCAGTCACAACTCTACCTAAAAGCAGCCACAGGGCCGGAGGCGGTGGCTCATACCTATAATCCCAGCACTTTGGGAGGCTGAGGTAAGAGAACTGCCTGAGCCCATGGGTTCGAGACCAGCCTGGGCAACTTGGCAAGACATAATCTCTACAGCAAATCAAAAAATCAGCTGGGCATGGTGGCATGCGCCTGTAGTTCCAGCTACTTGGAAGGCTGAGGCAGAAGGATAGCCTGAGCCCAGCAGGTCGAGGCTGCAATGGCCAGGAGCATGCCACTGCACTCCAGCCTGGCTGACAGAGAGAGATTCTGACTCAAAAAACAGCCACAGACAGTACAAAGATGAATGGGAACAGCCGTTCATTATGGCAGGCACATTATGGTCCACCACCTATTTTTGCAAATAAAGTTTTATTAGAACATGAGTCAAATTATTTCACTTATTTGTGTCTTATTTTCTTCATCAGTAAAATGGGTTCACTGTGATTCATCATGCTAGTCATTTCAGGAATAAAATGGAATGGTGAACACAAAGCGTCCATCAAATGCCCCGGGTCACCAGCAACCAATAAGAAACCCAGGCCTGTGGTCATTCAACTAATTGAAAAGAAGAGAAACACCTAGGCATCATTCCCAAAATTAATGTGCAAATCACATCATTCTTCCCATTTCTGGGACACAGGCCTTTGAATTCTTTTTGAGTTGGAATCTTATTCTGTTGCCCAGGCTGGAGTGCAGTGGCACACTTGCAGCCACCACAGCCTTGACCTGTTGGGCACAGGAGATCCTTCCGCCTCAGCCTTCCAAGTAGCTGGAACTACAGACATGCGCCACCATGCCCGGCTAACTTTTTGATCTATTGTAGAGATGAGGTCTCACCACATTGCTCAGGCTGGTCTTGAACCCCTGGGCTCAGGCAATCCTTTCACCTCAACCTCCCAAAGTGCTGGAATTATAGACTTGAGTCACCACGCCCGGCCTGAATTTTTTTTAGTTGTCTTGCTGTTCCCTGTTCCTTCAGTTAGGATGTTTTGGGGTGCAAGTAAAAGGAGACCCGCCTGAAAATGGCTGAGAGCATTGGGGAACATATTCGCTCACAAAGCATTAAGCCCAGAGGCAGGGCAGGTCTAGCACAGGGTAATTCAGCAGCATTCTCAAGGATGGAGGTACTGTTTTCTGTCCTCAGATCTGGTCCCACTTCACGGTCACAAAATCATTGCCACAGCTCCAAACATTACAATCTCAAGCAATGACCCAGTGACACAAAATAAGCCCTCCCTGTGTCCCCTTCTAAGTAGTAAGGACCTTTCTCAGAAGCCTCTTGGCTGACTTCCCCTTCCTTCTCTTTGACCAGACTGTGTCTCTTACTCATCCCTTAGCCAAGTAGTGGCAATCTGATCACTATTCTGGCTGCTCTTTCCCACTCTGATGCATTCCTCTGGGGTTAAGGAGGGGCCCTGTAGCTATCCCTGAGGCTCCTGGCCACCAACACCTAAATGAAATCAGAGTTCTATTAGCAAGAAAGAAGGGACGGAAGTAGGGAGCAACCAATACCTGCTGCAATTACTCAGGCTAGCCTGCTTAGCTGAAAGAGTACGCTTATACACACTGCAGGGCCAGCCTTGGAAGACAGACTCCCTTTCTCACCACCACTGATCAATTGCTTGTGTCGATAAATCCAGTCACTTGTCAAAGTGAGCACAGCAGTCCCTCTAGTCTGGAGTTTGAATCCAGCTAGTGTTTTGTTGTTGTTGCTGTTGTTGCTGTTGTTGTTGTTTTTGAGTTGGAGTCTCACTCTGTCACCTAGGCTGGAGTGCAATGGCACACTCACAGCCACCCCAGCATCAACCTGCTGGGCTCCGGGAATCCTTCCGCCTCAGGCTTCTAGGTAGCTGGAACTATAGGCGTGCGCTCCCATGCCTGGCTAATTTTTTATTTATTGTAAAGACGAGGTTTTGCCAAGTTGCCCAGGCTGGTCTCGAATCTTCGGGCTCAGGTAACCCACTCAACTCAGCCTCTCAAAGTGCTGGGATTACAGGCTGAGCCACCGAGCCCGGCCAAGCCAGTCTTAAAGGAGACATCCTGGGTGACTTTATCCCAAGCTTCTCTGGATCCCTCACAACCCAACCAGCTGGACAATCTACTCAAGGAAGAACTGAGTCTGGGATGGACACTGTGTTCTACGCCCACCAACAGACTCCACAAGACAAGGTTGAGTCGATGTCTTATCTGCTTACAATCATGTCTGCCTGACCAACACTTCATAACAAGCCTAGGATGTTTGGGCAAAAACTCTCCAAATCAAAACCAAAAAAAACTCTGAATGCCCAAAACAAAAACACATAACAGGCAGCAAACCAGAGCATAGACGATGTACGTAAGCACTGGTTAAAATAATCACCAATCTGTAAGGAAACTGCACAGAAACTGCCCTTCCCAAGGTATAGTTTCCATCAGAAGGAAACCTTGTACCTGACATGTAGAAAAGTAAATGAAGACAGTTACACAGTGGTGGTATATCTGGCAACAGAAAGGCAAACACTAAAAAGTGTCATTTAAGCCAATTCAGTGGCTCATGCCTATAATTCCAGCACTTTGGAAGGCCAAGGTAAGAGGACTGCCTGAGCCCATGGGTTCAAGACCAGCCTGGGCAACTTGACAAGACTTCATCTCTACAATAAATCAAAAAAAGTAGCCAGGCATGGTGGAGTGTACCTGTAGTTCTAGCTACTTGAAAGGCTGAGGCGGAAGGATCACCTGAGTCCAGCAGGTCGAGGCTGCGGTGGCCGTGAGCATGCCACTGCATTCTAGCCTGGGTAACAGAGTAAGACTCCAACTCGGGGGGAAAAAAAAAAATTTCTAGCTTTTAGTTTGAGCTCAAAGCTTGAGCGACCATGCCCAGCCTAATTTTTTTTTTTTTAATTAACAGACCTGAAAGTGTAAGAGCTTTGCAAAGGCAGAAAGACTAGAGGGACTAAGATGCCAGAGATAAGAGAAGCCACAGACACCAACCAGTTCTACAGTTGGAGTTTTCACTCTTGAGGCTTTTGCCAACCATGAGCTGCTAAGATGAGAAGCTAAGCAGAGCTTTCAGAATTCCTGCAGGGTCTGAAAGGAAAAAAGTAAGCGTGCTGGGCCTGCCAAGGAGGAAGGACACTGGTAAACATTTCAGGGGTTCACTCTGTTCTGGATTGAATCGTGTCCCCCAAAAACTCACATCCACTAGAACCTCTTTGGAAATTGGCTCTCTGAAGATGCAATTAGTTAGGGAGAGGTCATACAATTCCAAATCCAATGACTAGTTCCTTGTAAGAAGAGAAGAGGAGCAAGTTGGGAATGGTGGCTCAGGCCTGGGCAATTTGGTGAGACCTAGTCTCTACAATAAATAAATAAATAAATAATCAGTGTGGCGGTGCCTGCAGTTCCAGCTACTTGGAAGGATGAGGCAGAAAAAGAAGAAGAAAGGTAGAGGACACACAGACAGATGGAAAGGAGGAAAGAAGGTCATGAAAAGAGGGAGGTCAAGACTGGAGTGATGTAGTCACAAGCCAAGGAACACCAAGGACTATCAACACCCACCAAAACTCAGGAACGATTCTCCCCCAGGGCCTCCAGAAGGCCCCTGCCAACTCCTCAATTTAGGACTTCTGACCTCCAAACTGTAGGAGAATACATTTCTTTTGTCTTAAGCCACCTAGCTTGTGGTAATTTGTGGCAGCAGGCCTAAGAAACTAATGCTAACTGGAAATCCCAAAAAACTACACGCCAGAAATAAGAGAGAAACAGAAATCCACAAGCCAGCACAAACACCGAAGCCCAGGTGTAAATGGCGCAATCCTTGCTTGGATTAACCTGAGTCCCCTTTGCCTCAGTTGCCTGCCAGAAGCAACAGCAAATCTCTGAAAAAAGATAGCATCATCCCAAGCTTCACATTCTCTCGGCAACTCTCCACACATGGTATCTGGCACACAGTCAAAAAGAGCAGACATGGACAAAGAATGTATTAAACACCAAGACAAAAACTAAAATGAGGGACTTCTGGCTGCAGCCAAATGAGAAGGTTAACAAAACCTCTCCCTGAAAAGTAACTATGAAACCATACAAAATTAACAACCATTTCAGCACTCTGGAAATTGACCAAAAGAATAAAATAATCTGAGAAGTGTTTATGCTTGAAACCACTACAATTCAGATAAGAACAGTGGGACTCAGCCGGGCTCGGTGGCTCAGCCTGTAATCCCGCACCTTGGGAGGCTAAGGTGAGTGGATTGCCTGAGCCCATGGGTTCGAGACCCGCCTGGGCAAGTGAGACCTCATCTCTACAATAAATCAAAAAATTAGCCGGGTGTGGTAATGTGCGCCTGTAGTTCTAGCTACTTGGAAGGCTGAGGCGGAAGGATCACTGGAGCCCAGCAGGTCGAGGCTGCGGTGGCCGGGAGTGGCCACTGCACTCCAGCCTGGGTGACAGAGTGAGACTCCAACTCAAAAAAAAAAAAAAAGGACAGCGGGACTCTGGGAAGTTCTTGCCTGGGGCTTCTCCCAGCTGGGCTGCCCACACCACCCAAGTCCGAGCAGAGTGCTGTGAGGGTGGGGATGAAGACTTCACAGTGTCTAAGGGTGAGACAGGCTCTGGTGAACTGGAGTGATAGGTTAACACCCTTGCCCAGTGTCACTGGTGGTGGGAGTGACCACTCATGGTGACAGGTGAGCAGGGAGAGATATCACTCTACTAGCCTGAGACTGCAGCCATGACTGGGGCAGAGATATCCCTGGTTGAGACTCCACGCCCGAGCAGCAGACTGGCCAGGGCCCCCCTGGCCACACACTCCTGGCCAACCCTGAGGCTGCATGTGTACACAAGGCACGAAAGGTGTAGCAGAGGGAGAGGAGAGAGAGAATGGAACCGAAAACATATGTGAAAAGACGACTGCCAAAAATATCCAAAATCGTATGTATAAAGAATCTGGGCCAGGTGCAGTACCTTACATCTATAATCCCAACATTTTGGGAGGCTAAGGCAGGAGGGCTGCTTGAGCCCAGGGTTTCAAGACCAGCCTGGGCAACATAACCACATCTCTACAAAAATAAAAAATAAGCCAGGCATGATGGCATGTACCTGTAGTCTGAGTTACTCAGGAGGCTGAGGCAGGAAGATTGCCTGAGCTCAGGAGGTTGAGGTTGTGGTGAGACATGCTTGTGTCACTGCCCTGCGGCCTGGATAACAGAGTGAAACCCCAGTTCAAAAAAAGAGAATTATGCCGGGCACAGTGGCTCATACCTGTAATCACAGCACTTTGGGAGGTGGAGGCAAGAGGATTGCCTGAGTCCAAGGGTTCGAGACCAGCCTGGGCAACTTGGCAAGACCTCATCTCTACAATAAATTAAAAAATTAGCCAGACATGGTGGCACATGCCTGTAATTCCAGTTACTTGGAAGGCTGAAGCAGAAGGATCGCCTGCACCCAGCAGGCCAAGGTTGTGGCTGTGAGAGTGTCACTGTACTCCAGTCTGGACAACAGAGTGAGACTCCAACTCATAAAAAAAAGAAAAAGAGAAGTACTTCTGTTGGGCGCAGTGGTTCATGCCTGTAATCCCGGTACTTGGAGAGAATTAGGCGGGAGGATCACTTAGGCCAGGAGTTTGAGACTAGCCTGGGCAACCTAGCAAGACCCTGTCTTTACCAAAAAAAGTAGTTTTTCTGGTTGTTTTGTTTTTTTAAATCAGTAAAGCATGATGGCACATACCTGTGATGCTAGCTAGTTGGGAACCTGAGGTAGAAATATTGCTTGAGTCCAGGAGCTCAAGGTTACGATGAGCTAGAATTATACCACTACACTCCCTCCAACAACAGATGGAGACTCCATCTCTTTAAAAAAAAAAAAAAAAAAAAAAAAAAAAAGAGCAAAATATTTGGAAGCAGCCATTGGGTGATGTTCTGCTCCTACATCCTAGACAGCAGTACCATGAGGGGACTGACAAGCAGTGGTAACACACCAAGCTGGACACTTACTTGTATGTTTATTTGCCCCTACACTTCTATGAAAGTTTAGGTTAAAAAAATGTATCATTGCCCTCATTCAGCACCACAGAAAAGGTAACAATGGGATGGGACTCCATGAAGTGAGCTGTCACAAACTTAACATGTTCAAAAAAGTATTTCCTCGCCGGGCTCAGTGGCTCAGCCTGTAATCCCGCACTTTGGGAGGCTGAGGTGAGTGGATTGCCTGAGCCCGTGGGTTCGAGACCCGCCTGGGCAACTTGGCGAGACCTCATCTCTACAATAAATCAAAAAATCAGCCGGGCATGGTAGCGCGCGCCTGTAGTTCCAGCAACTTGGAAGGCTGAGGTGGAAGGATCGCCGGAGCCCAGCAGGTCGAGGCTGCGGTGGCCGGGAGCGGCCACTGCACTCCAGTCTAGGTGACAGAGTGAGACTCCGACTCAAAAAAAAAAAAAAAGTATTTCCTTTCTCATAAAACACAATTCCATAAAGGCCAAAGTACAACATCAAGGTGTGGGAATGAGAAACATTTTTCTTGTGATTCTAACACTATGAAAAACAGCAGTACAGTGCAACAATAAATGGCGACCAAACCCTACTGCAAGTGTCAGAGTCTATAGGAAGAAGTGTTGACTGTGGTCAACGAGAGCGTGTTTGCCCCATCTACAGAGGGCAGTAGCATTCAGCTCCAGCCAGTCACCAGTGCAAATGCACGCCCAGACTATGCAGTTTAGGAAAAGCTAGAAATACACATTTCAACATGAAATTGCACAATTTTAAAATGTTGGCCATTTTATTTATGTCTTTACTTTTTTTTTTTTTTTTTTTCAGTTTGGGTCTCACTCTGTCTCCCAGGCTGGACTGCAGTGGCACGCTCAAGGCCCCCGCAGCTTTGGCCTGCTGAGTTCAGGCCATCCTTCTGCCTCAGTGTCCCGAGCAGTTGGGACTACAGGTCTGTGCCACCACATCTAGCTAATTTTTTTTTTTTTGAGTTGGAGTCTTACTCTGTCGCCCAGGCTGAAGTGCAGTGCAGTGGCACACTCATGGCCACCCCAGCATCAACCTGCTGGACTCTGACAATCCTTCCACCTCAGCCTTCCAAGTAACCAGAACTACAGGTGTGTGCTACCACACCCAGCCAATTTTTGATTTATTGTAGAGATGAGGTCTCACCAAGTTGCCCAGGCTGGTCTCAAACCCACGGGCTCAGGCAAACCACTCGCCTCAGTCTCCCAAAGTGCTAGAATTACAGGCTGAGCCACTGAGCCTGGCCAGCTAATTTTGGGGGGTTTTTTGTAGAGATGAGGTCTTGCTACATTTGCTAGGCTGGTTTCAAACTCCTGAGCTCAAGTGATTCTCCTACCTCGGCCTCCCAAAGTGCTGGGATTACACTTGGCCAAATGTTGGCAACTTTAAAAAAGATTTTGAAGCACCCTATGCAAGAGCACCAGGTTCCAAACTCAATCCTCCACGCACTCTAGCCCCAGAGACCAAATGCAATCATGCCGCGAACAGATGCTCAGCAGTGTCTACTGTACTGTGATTTTCAACAGCACTTGGTTCAGTCGTTGCTTTGAAGTTCAGTTTTCCTCTCTTCAAAAAGCAGAGCTCCTCATCTGTAAATAGAGCTAATGTAACTCATGGATAAACTCACCATTATTTCTTCTCCCCCATCACTTTCAGTTCAGTGAACTGGCTGGAGTGGTCTACAGAGGAGCAACGTGGGCAGTGCTCACTGCCAGCAGGGCCGGGAACTGGAAAGAGGCAGGAATTTGAAGCCAGTCTGACCTGGGCTGGGATCCTCAGCTCTGCCTATACCAGCTGAGGGAAACTGAGTAACTTGTTAGCTTGGCCATGTATCATGGCTCACACCTGTAATCCCAGCACTTTAAGAGGCTGAAGTAGGAGGACTGCTTGAGCCCAGGAGTTCAAGATCAGTCAAAATATCAAGACCTTGTCTCTACAAAACATCAAAAAAATTGGCTGGGCATGGTGGTATGCACCTATAGTCCCAGCTACTTGGGAGGCTGAGGCAAGGGGACTGCCTGGGCCCAGAAGGCCAAGGCTGCAGTGAGCTATGATCGTGCCACTGCTATACAGTCTGAGCTATACAGTAAGACTCCACCTCAAAAAAAAAGACACCACGGCTTATCCTGGAATGTGTTGCCAAGTTGTCATCCAACACCAGCCCCAGCAGCCCCATACCAGGCACTTTGTCATCAAGCCCACACCACCACCCTGAGAGGTAGGTCCTGTTATCCTCATTACAACACAGGAGGAAACGGAAGCCCAGAGAGCAGATGCCACACAGGGCTCGTGTGTGACAAGTCACTGTGCAGGAATTTCACAGTTGCCTGCCTCCAAGCCAGTGGCCGTAAGGGCAATGCTGTGCAAAGTCCCTAGCCCCGCAGCCGGCAGGGACGGGGGGGTACATAGTACTCATTTCCACCCAATCTTTCTCTTTGGATTTCGCTTTCTTCATTCTATCTGAAAGGGTCAGAACAGCCACAGGAAGTCATTGATCCACTCTTTCCCAACTTCAGACGGTCAAAAAGTCACATGCTGCCCCACTCCCTTGTGAGAATTTTAATCAAACCTTCAGGAGAAGGAAAGAGGTTTCAATCAGCCAAGGGCTATCCAGCAAATGCAGCCAGTAAATGGTTAATTAACACTGCAGACAGGGTGACAATGAAGCCCTTGGCAGCCACCCAAGGGCCAAGCTCATTTAGTCTTTTCCCTGCTTCTAGTTGGCAGGAGGCTGCCTGGCACATCCTCATCAGCAGAAGACAGCCAGACACTGCCCATCCGTCCCTTCATGATGCAGGCGTGGAACTCACACCAAGACACAGAGAAGTAGCAAGAGCAAGAATGCTGGAGATGCCTCAGGAACACGCTGGTGCTTCTCTGGGTTATTAGGGGCAAGCAGCAAAAAGACAAGAATTCTAGTCTGGATGGGAACAGAAAGGGCCATTCTTCATGGCCAAAAGGTGAGAGCCTTGAGCAGGG
The DNA here is from genome assembly GCA_963574415.1 of Tarsius wallacei. Taxonomy (NCBI): domain Eukaryota; kingdom Metazoa; phylum Chordata; class Mammalia; order Primates; family Tarsiidae; genus Tarsius; species Tarsius wallacei. The sequence goes on along the minus strand of CAUYQG010189460.1, from coordinate 4,263 downwards.
ATGGAATGGAGAAAGCAGCTCAAAATTAAAAGGGTGCTGGGGTAAGGAGGGTAGCTGGTCAAACACTGATTTGGTGTCAGGAGCTAGACAGTTGCTTCAGATGAGGAGCTCACTGAATTCCACTGACAGCTCCCCAAGACAGGCAAGACTCTCCCTCTTTTCAGGTGAAAAAGACTAAAGTTCAGAAGGAACTTTCTCAAGATCATACAGATTTACCCTTGTGGACTGACTTCAAAGCCAGGGTTGCCTCTGCCTCGCCCAGCAGCTGCCCTCAGCTAGACAGAAGCAGCCACACCAGCTCCTCTAATTCACTCCCCCGGAGATAGACAAGGTGGGAATGAGAAGAAAGATGAGAGCTTGGGAAGCCTAGGGAGTCCCTGGGCAAGCTATGTCCTTGAAATCTCATCAACCAGCCCATAACACCAAGCCACCCCCACGCAGGGACTCAGAGACACGACACCACGGACACAATTGAGGCTGACATCCGAAATGGCCCAGGCAATTGGCAGTGACTTCCAGGAGGAAGGCCCTGGATGTTGGCTTTTCTCTGACTGACTCCCTCCTTCCCTGGCTTTCTTTAAGAAGGAAGGAGCACGGAAGCATAGAAGAAAATTCAACAGTGAGAAATCCCTCTTGAAGCTGGCCCTGGACCCAACTGGAGTCACATTCATGTCTGAAAGCAAGAAACCAGCGAGAGGAACATTAAGAATCAAAGATCTGCTGAAGTCATTACTCATCTTATGCACATATCAAATATCACATATAGCTGGGCACTGTGGCTCACACCTGTAATCCCAGCACTTTGAGAGGCTGAGGCGAGAGGACTGCCTGAGTCCAGGGGTTCGAGACCAGCCTGGGCAACTTGGTGAGACCTCGTGTCTACAATAAATCAAAAAATTAGCTGGGCATGGTGGTGCACGCCTGTGATTCTAGATCACCTGAACCTAGCAGGTTGAAGCTGTGGTGGCCATGAGCATGCCACTGCACTCCAGCCTGGGCAACAGAGTGAGACTCCTACTCAAGAAAAAATAAAAAACAAAAATATATACATATGTATATATATCACATGTACTCCCATAAATTTGCATATATTATATATCAAAAAACTTTTTAAAATAATATATATTTTCAAAAGGTCTGTTGAAGGGCTGAGAGAAAAGAAGAATGATACAGCCACATGCAGGAGAGGGAAGGCCAGAGGGAGCAGTTAGTGGAGAATTTCCAAACACTTTCACCAAACACAAGGAGGCCTGACCTTCTGCTGAGAAAGGAAACTGGCAAGCTAATACATTTGACTCAGCAGTGACACTGACATTATCTTAGTGGTAAGAAAGATTCAGGAAGTCAGGCGGTAGCAGCAAGCAGGGCTGGAATGGAAAGCTGGGGCTAGAAGGAGACCCCAGGACATTTGTCATATGACGTGGCACTTCAAGGCGTAGGTCCAAAGCAAACCACTTGGAGCAGTCTCCTCATGTTCACAGGGGTGATAATAACGGTCCCGTCGCCAGGACTCACAGGACTGTTGTGAGAACTGGACGAGTTAATTCACGTCAAAGACTAACAAGAGCCAGGCTCGCACTAAGTACAAAGCGTTAATAGCTATTATCTCACATTATCCCTGCCATTCACAGGGGAAATGGAACTCTCAGCTCAGAGTTCCTGCTGCTGTTGTTGAAGACATTTAATTATGAAATGCCAAGCTATCCTCATGCATAAAATTAAAACAGATTATTCACTTCCCAGCAACTGCCATGCTACATTGGGTGAAATAAGCACTGGGCGGCAGCAGAGCCCCGAACCCAGAGGAGCCTGTACCACGTGGCTGAAAATCCTGCACACATGATGACTACATTTAAACATGCCAAACAACACCATTATTATTTTTTTCCTACAAATGAGACACAGATTTCTGCACACACACACACCCCCCACCCCAGTCCTACACAATGACTGCCTTGCCCACTGTTAGAAAATAAATGAAAAGAAAGAGAGGGTAACAGTAAAGCCAAGCTCCCCCGAGCTGCAGCCAGGCAGAGAGGTACCTGTCTCGGTTTTGCTGGCGAAGCCGGCAACCTGCTTGAGCGCTGCTGCTGTGAGGGCCAACCCGCGACTCCTCTTCATGCCATGCTGCAGGACGGCTTCAAACTGGGCACACAGACAGGTGACCCTGCGAGAGAACCAATGACTCATCAATCCACCCAGAGAAGGAAGTAGCAACCAGGGAGTGAGTGAGCCGCCAGGTGTCAACTCAATGCAAAGGAAAACAAGAGACACCTGGGTTTGCAGGCTTGGTGGCTGACCTGCACCACCCACACCTCCCTAAACGATGTTCATCTCACATAAGCTGGGGCACCCAGCACAGTCTAGCCAGATTCACCAGAATGGTGAAGGCATAGTTACAATTCCTAAGAAAGAAGGGAAAGGGAACGGGTGCCAGCTGGTGGGGGAGGGGGAAAACAACAATTTAAAAACCAATCCCTTCTGTGTGGGGAGCAGTTGGGTGTTAATTGTATCCGATTCACAAGTTTTAACTCTAATTCATGACATGTAGTGTAAGGAACAAGATTATATTTTCAGAGGCTGAAAATTCACCAGACTGTCAAATTGGAAACATTGCGTAATTTCATGGCCAGTTATATGCTCTAAAAAAAAATTTAACTCTGATTCTTGTTCTTTATTCTGTTGTAAGAGATTACATTGTGAACTCAGATCCAGAGTTGACAGAATTTTCAATTAAGTTACAATTACTGTGCATTTAATTAAATTTGTTTCTCAATGACCAAAGAAATGGGAGATTCAGGAACATGTCTACAAAGAGACGAGGTTGCAGACACTACATTCAATTCTAGTCATCCTCCCAGGGCTCCTGGGCCCTGCTCAATCGGGCTTGCAGACCTCAGAGCCCATTCCATTCATTCATGCACCAAATGTGAAGAAATTCTGAACTTCTCCCATGTGCCAGGCACTGTTCTAGGCTCTGAGGATACAAAGGTGGGAGTGAAACGGGCAAGGTCTATGTCTCACCACATTTGCACAGCTTTGGCAGGGTGAGATACACTAATAAGCTAACCAGACCATTACAGTTAATTAGAACTTTGAGGCAGGCAGAGATGGGGCAGGGATGGGTTTAAATTCTGTGGCCTGAATGGAGGTAGTCTTGGAGTTCCAACCTGGATATGACAAGGGCAGCCATCAGGCTGGAGAGAGGAGCCCAGTGCAAAGGCCCTGAGGCCACCACCATCTGGTTCAGGAATGCTTGCCTAACTGCAGGCATTTGCTGCTCCACCCATCCCCAAGCCTGTAGTAACAATACCCCAGGTGCTTATGACTCTGTGGGTAGTAAAAATATTTTTGTGCCTATTATTCTACTCACTTCTCCAATCAACATTATGATACAGGTGGGGCAGGTATTATTGTCTCCATTTTATACTTGAGGAAGCTGAGGCTTGAAGACATTTAAGGACCTCCTGGAGACCGTAACTAATAATCAGCAACGTCTGTGAAAGGTACCTATAGAAACCTAGAAGGAACTTAAATTATTCTTTAGTCTTTTTGCCTCAGCGTAGCCATTAGAAAGTATTCAGACATTCTACTGCAGAACAAGCAGCCTATCCCATCCCCCCTAGGCAAATCTCCTTCAGATACAAGACCAGGACAGCCCAACCATTCATGGTTTAGCATAATAATGTCTAGTAAACTTGTGATTCCTTGTCAAGACCAAAGTCATAAGAGTTTGTGAGTTGCAAATGTCTGAGTCTGTGAATTGCAGATGTTTAACAAGTCTCTTGCAGGAATCCTCCCTGCCTAGGGTTAACCTAATCAGCCCTCTGTGAACTATATGACACAGATAAGCCCCACCATGGCAGCAATCATGTGACTAACAAACCCATCTGCCTGCTGTCCATCACCTGACATCAGTACCTGCGTTTGCCTGCCCCTTGGTGATGACATGGAAGCAGACCACTACCCAATCACCCTAATGATCTTCCCCCATCAAGGGGAATGGTTAAAATGACTCAACCACAGCCGGGCTCGGTGGCTCAGCCTGTAATCCCGCACCTTGGGAGGCTGAGGTGAGTGGATTGCCTGAGTCCGGGGGTTCGAGACCCGCCTGGGCAATTTGGCGAGACCTCATCTCTACAATAATCAAAAATTAGCTGGGTGTGGTAGCACGCGCCTGTAGTTCCAGCTACTTGGAAGGCGGAGGCGGAAGGATCGCCGGAGCCCAGCAGGTCGAGGCTGCGGTGGCCAGGAGCGGCCACT